>JAJODA010001650.1:0-14293 GCA_021730345.1 Fusarium cicatricum | reverse complement strand
GTTTCATTTTATCTCCTGACAATACTTGACCCGTCGCCAGTCTCCGTCATTCGTCTGCACCCTGCACAACAGCGCATGGTTCATTGAATCACGGCTTGACTATCGCGCTCAATTTCTTGTCTGAGCCCTGTATCGAATGCGCCCTCTCTTGTCGCACCCCTCCATGCCACAAGACAACCCCCAATGCCGCCCTCGCCATCTTCCTTGACTGGCCACAACCGTAAGTAATTGTGGCTACGGATGCGGCAAGTATGGACGAGGATCTGTCTGCATGCTCGTTCTTTTGAATTATTTGGGGTTTTGCAGCAGCGGCTCCTTGTACTGTTCTGATTTCTGTTATGCTTTGCTTCGATTAGGCCCTCAATGACACCAAGTTCTGAGCTCTAGGTTCAGATAGCCAGGCTTTGCCTTGCTGAGAAATACTGCACACAGTCCTGATCTATTCCGGTTCTAATCTTGAATCAACGAGTCCTTGATCTGTCCAAAATAGATGATTTATCGGAATCATCTATGATAGACATCTCGCTCTTCTTGCTCAGTCCACGCCTCTGAACATCACGCCCCTAGACCTTTACCGACTTTGTTTCCCGACAAACTGCTACAACGCTTACCTATCCTACCTAGTCAGGTTCTTTCTCGTGTAAGGAACTAGAAACGACTGGATGAGAAAAGACCCGTGACGCCATCTCGGAGATCTCAAGCGCGGGCAACTACAGATTGTCGAACATCAAGCCAATGCCACGCATGTACAAGGCGCGGCAGCATCTGAAGCGCTTGGAAGTCCAAGTCCGAGAGCTGCGGCTTGTGACACATCGTTGGTGTTTTGCATCACCGGCATATTGGACTTCCCCATGATTTGCCTTCTTCCCCACAGACCGTGTTGCTTTCTACTCCGAGCGTTGTTGGACGGTCTTCTTCTGCTTCTGCTAGGGAACCTTGCATAGATATCCTGAGATTCATGCCCGTCTCCTCCTCTTTCTGCAAGACTCGTCCGGTTATCATGTATTGTGCAATTCTGCATCAGTCCCATTCGTCCATTGCGTGTCTCGTTGACGCCGGCAGGTTATGGATGAGCATGCACACATCCGTCCTAGCCGCGATTCCTCCTCATTCCATGCCATCTCATTCATCCTGTGGTGACCCGGTCCTGTCTTTTCCATGATGCTCATAGTCAAGACCTCGTCTATGGCCCTTTATTCGTCGTCAATGGCACTCACGGTGCCTTGGACAACCTTCTCCAAATCTCAACATATCCATAAACACCCCTGTTTTTGATACGCCCATCCCGCCCATCCAGACCGTAAAAGACCCCGGACGTGCGACCTAGCCCTTGTCAAGCTTCTTCTCTCTCCACACCCTCCCCCCACTTTGTCTTCTCCACTAACCCCCTCGGCATCGCCTCCACTGCTAGGTCTACTGTATTTCCACCATAAGGCCGCGAAGGGGGGAAGTCTTTTAAGTGCCTTGCCGCGCTTATTCTTGTTACTTCTATCTCTCGTGTCCTTTTCTCTCCTCTACAGACCTTATATATAACATACCCCCATCACATCTTACTGTCTACACGTCCTCCAGACCGTCCATACACTTCTCACTTATACAGCCTCTCATACATCAAAGAGCCTCGACGACAACTACAACAGTCGACCTCCTCTCACAGACTCATAGACAATTCAACCGTCCCGCCTCCGTTTCGTTGCCTCTTCAGAAACCACATCATCCACAATGGCCGATCACATTCATGACCCCCACCAAGACTCAGACAAGACCGTTGGCCTTGATCGCATGAGCACACACGGCCGGGAGATTCACTATCATATGGATGTTCCTAGTATCCAGGCTGCCTTTGGTGGCGCCCTCCAGCCCGGTCTATGGAGGCCTACGGAGCATCGCAAGTTTGCCAACCCAGCTCCCCTAGGACTATGTGCTTTCGCCCTCACCACATTTGTCCTTTCTTGCATCAACATGCACGTCCGAGGAGAAACTGCCCCTGCCATTGCCATTCCTCTAGCATTCGGTTATGGTGGCCTCGTTCAGCTACTAGCTGGCATGTGGTATGTCCATCTTATATAAGTATAATCTTCGTCGTTGGCATTTCACTAATACACTCACAGGGAGATGGCTGTTGGTAACACATTCGGTGCTACTGCTCTGTCGTCATATGGTGGCTTTTGGATAGCCTATGGCCTCCTCCTAACACCTACCTGGAACGTTCTCGGAGCCGATGGACCCTATGAGGGTGAGACTGGTTCCGTGATGGGCTTCTTCCTCACCGGCTGGTGGATCTTCACTACCCTCCTCCTCATCTGCACCCTCAAGTCCACTCTTGCCTTCTTCCTCCTGTTCTTCTTCCTCGACATCTGCTTTCTGATGCTCGCATGTGAGAACTACGCCCACGACCTGGGCGCCCACGCGGCCCAGATTGCTCTTCAGAAAGCCGCCGGATTCTTTGGCTTCCTTGCAGCCTTCTTGGCTTGGTACAACGCACTGGCAGGTCTCCAGGACAGCAGGTTAGTTTCCCTTCGACGTATTGCTCGTTTGTAGATAAGAACCTCTTGCTAACATGGCACTTAGCAACTCCTTCTTCCAGGTCCCCGTGATTCACTTCCCCTGGTCTGTCCAGGGTCAGGAAATGCGAAAGAAGAAACAGGAGCGCGAGCTGGCTTGATTGAACGATAGAGGAGCTTTGCTCGTGTGTTACGCGTCATGACCTGGAGTTATCATAAAATGGAGTGTCGGTCACACTAGACTTGTGATTTGATTCGGCTCATATTCAGGAGTTTTTGCTGCCCAGCCAGCGTGCATTTGTTTTTAGCTTATAGCTGCTGCCGCCGTAACAGGAAACGAACGGCTTATATAGAGGCGGCTGGAAGAAGTTCTTAATCGACTAGAAATTGTATATATATACGCATCAAAGATGACAACATATACCAAAGAATCCGCATTTGCACCAATGAGATTATCTTGCGATAGCCATGCCTTTGGAGCCATGCCTTTGGAAACAAACCCTCGTATTTGTGCACCGAGCACGAATGATTTTACGCGGGTAACCCACGAGTCTGAGAGCTTCTTCACCTTCCAACTCGACCGTTGCCGAGCACTTCAGCAGAGCTGCCCATGTTAAGTAAGATTGGATCATTTGCAGCACGTCTTGAATGGGCCGTTCCTGTGACGTTGCACTTTTCGATACCCGTTTCAATCGCGATCCCCGCCGGTTCATCTCACATGCCGAGGCCGACGCCATGCAGAAGCTCCCCACTCTGATGAGGCTCTTCTGGGAGATCTCAGATCGTGAAACTAGCGAAGCACGCTGTTATGATCAGTCTTCCCGAAGATCCCAACTGTCGGTGCGCCGTAGCATTGTTTTGTGGCGTCAGGAGAGACAATGACTGTCTACATCTCCGGTCATCGGCGCCATGTTCAGGCTCCGTAGCGGGGCCGATACCGTGCCCCGCATCTCCGAAGAAAAAGGGGGGCTTCGGCCGGCCCCCCCGCGGATGGACTTTCAGCAACGGGGCCAAACACCTGTACATTGCATGTATCAACACCAAACCCGGTCCTTGATGCGAATCTCGTAGGAACGATTATCTCACCCGAGATCTGTCTTCTAGCCAAGATCATCTCATGAGACGTGACGCTTCCAGTCCCCTTTTTTCGCCCCTAGCCCGGAGAAGCTCAAAACACGGATCGTACGATGCGCAGAATCGTCTGATGCCGCCAAACCATAACCACCAACAATCATCTCATGCCCGACGTTCCACGCTCATCCGCTGATCAACCACCCCATTGTCTAGCTGTGCCCAAGGCGGCCACTTGCGAATAGAGGGAGCTTGCTGAGCTAAGCTGGGCCACATCATCATGCCCTCGACGTGTCCAGTTTCCACATCGTCCCCCTCGGTATAAAGACGACCCCCGCCGATACCGCCCGCATCGCCTCATCCCGCCGTTCAATGCCTCGCATCCTCCGCTGGACAATGAGCAGGCCGCAGATCCTGTTCCTCTCCTGCATCGGCATCGCTGTAGCTCTTACTGCTATGCTCTACGGCAACATCGTCCGCCCTTCGACCTTTACCTCTGTATTCTCAAAGACCATGTCTACTTCCGCATCTCGTCGCCCCGTAATCGTCGTGGGCTCCGGCCTCGCTGGCCTATCCGCCTCGTACGAGGCTCTACAGCGCGGTGCGCCGTCGGTGCATCTTCTCGACCGCGCGCCGAAGCCTGGCGGCAACAGCATCAAGGCGTCGTCTGGTATCAATGGTGCTGGCACCAAGTATCAGCGCGCCGCTGGCGTGGAAAGTGATACTCTCTTTCACAGCGACACAGTCCGCTCGGCAGGCACTCGATTCGGCCTCGCCCAGCCTCCTGTCGACCGTGAAGCTCTTGTTACCAAGCTCACTAGCGAGTCTGCCGCCGCTGTCAACTGGCTCGTCGATGAGATTGGCATTGATTTGAGCGTCGTCGCGCCTCTCGGTGGCCACAGTCTTGCACGAACCCACCGTGGAGCTGGAAAGACACCCCCCGGAGCTGCCATCGTTATTGCTCTCCTGAACAAGCTCAAGGAGAACGAAAAGTTTTCTATCACCAACCTCGCCGAGGTCAAGTCGCTTTTGAGGGAAGATGAGGCCGTCAAGGGAGTCGAGTACGAATTCGAAGGCCAAAAGCACAGCCTCGAAGGCAATGTTATATTCGCCAGTGGAGGCTTCGCTGGCGACGCAACAGGTCTTCTGGCGCGGTACCGTCCTGATCTCAAGGGCATTCCCTCAACAAACGAGGAACGTCCCGGATCCCACGATACCCTCACATCTGTTGGAGCTGAGCTCCTCGATATGGACAGTGTACAGATCCACCCAACTGGTTTCGTCGACCCCGCGGGCACAAATACGATGCTCAAGTTTCTTGCAGCTGAGATGCTCCGTGGTGAAGGCGGCATCCTCCTCTCATCCTCCGGCTCTCGCTTCGTAAACGAGATGGAGACCCGCGAGCATGTCAGCAACGCCGTCATGAAGCTCCCACCCGCCACCGACGGCGACGGAACCATCAAGCAGTGGGACGTTACAATCCTCCTCGACCCCGGCGCTTCCGAGGCCTCGGCCAACCACATCAGCTTCTACGAGTGGAAGGGCCTCCTCAAGAAGGTCAAGGTCCGCGACCTTGAGCCCGCCGCCATCGCAGCCGTCGACAAGTACGCCAAGGCCGTTGCCGAGGGCGCAGAAGACGAGTTTGGCCGCAGTACGTACGGTCGATGGACACTGAAGCCCGGTGAGGAGAATCGGGATGAGGAGATCTATATCGGCAGGGTGACGCCTATTATCCACTTCACCATGGGAGGTGTGGCCATCGACGAGAAGGCTCACGTATTGCGAAAGAAGGACGAAAAGCTTGTGCCGATCCCTGGCCTATTTGCCGCTGGAGAGATCACCGGTGGGATCCACGGAGACAATCGCCTTGGAGGATCTTCCCTGCTAGAGTGTGTTGTCTATGGACGGACGGCCGGTGCTGAAATCGCTGGTTCGTCTTAATACGGTTGGCCGTGATTCTTTGCCATGCCTTTCAAACTTCGTGTATATCTTACTCACTGAATGTGAGGTGCGCATCTGTTTAGCCAGTTCAGTATAAACATAACTTTGTCATCATAATAACCCCAAGCATGAAAGTGAATAATCTTGCATTATCCGGTAACGTATCGTGACTCGTGTCTGTACGCCCCTTTTCATTCCCTCAGCTGCGAAGAGTCTGGATTACTGACCTCAATATGTCCTCTAGTTCATAAGATTCACTTTTGTCTCTTAGTATTTATGGCTTCTTGAGCGTATGATCTACGAAATAACCAGGTTTATTGGAATGGCCCTTCACAGTGCCAAGTCTCGCATCACATGTGTCAACATCGCGAGTTGTATTCAAATCGGCGTCTAAATGGTTGCCGTCTATTCGGGGAATCAAATCCTTAGCTAGGCGATGCTGTTGTCTTCCTTCTCTTCGGCGTCGCTATGAGCCCTGGTTTCTCGAGATTGGGTTACTTCTCCTTACCGTCACTTTCAGTACTATCCGTGTCCCTCTTTCATAACGTGGGTCAAATCAGCGGATTGAGCCTTGGTATCTATTCTCGTCCCCATCGTGCGGTCTCGTCTCCCTCAGTCCACTCACGCTCAACGTATCCGAGCTCTCTCTTGACCTGCTCGACTGTTTCCTTATCACCCGTGTTTTTGCCCGCGTTATCGCTGATGATGATTAGAGAATGTAATCCTGAAGAATAGTCGATGGGTAAAACTAACCTGATCTTGATAGCAGGGCGGCCACCAGCTGAGCTGAGTTTGATAACAATGTTCAGGGGCACCGACTTGGTGCCCGTCTTGAGGTGCGTAAAGTCGTTGGTCAGGAACGTTCCAACACCAAACGTCGGCTGAAAACCCAGGTTCTCGGCGATCGTCTTGTACTCGAGACACCTTTCGATATTGAGCGAGTCCGAGAAGACAAGAAGCTTCTTGTCGGTGATACCTTGCTTATCGTAATAGTCTCGCATCATCTTAGTATACTCGGCGGGGTCACCAGAATCTTGTCGAACACCCGCAAAGGTCTCGGCGTAGGTTTTCGTGCTTCCATCGGCATTTTGGAAGGTCTCGACCGGAAATCCGCCCTCCACAGGCCTCACGGGCAAACTGAAAGCACGTAGGAATTCTTGGGTTCCAAATGTGTCGGTCAAGGCAATGGCAAGCTTGTTGCCAAAGCAGCTTACCCAGTGTCGGAGCGCTTCCTCGGTAGCGTGCTTGTAGTCGCCAATAATCGAGGCCACGCCCATGAACCATTCATGAGCGACGGTGCCAACAGGAGGGATGTTGAAACGCATGGCCAGGTGAACATTACTGGTTCCGGAGAGCTTGCCGGGGAATCCCTTCTTCTCCGCCTCCTTGGAAGCCTGGACCAGACCTCGGAACACCAAGGCTTGAGTGTGATAATCGCGGCGTCTCCGTGTTCCAAACTCGGACGTGATGCATCCCGCCTCCAACAGTTGCATACCCTTCTCACGGGCCTTTTCTTCCTGTCCTTCGTAATTCCAGTCTGTGTCCATGAAACGGAAATATGCCTCCGACGTCAGCGCAAGCATAGGGATCTCGTAGAGAATTGTGTCAACCCAGTTGCCCTTGATCTGAATGTCGACATCGCCAACAACGGAATCCTCGCCGTTATCCTCGCCAACGGGGGTAAAAGTTGCGATGACCTGCTCTCGTGGGCTGAGGCGGAACTCTTTGAGAAAGTTGAGGTAATCGGCAGAGAGGTAGTCACAGTGCTGTTTGAGAAAAAGGTACTCGTCGGTAGAAAGAGAAATGTTTCCGAGCCCTGGTCACCAAGGTCAGCCCGATACACCCCGCACCATAATACATGTTGTGTAAGCTTACTTCGGATCTGCTCTTCCAGCCACTTGAAAGCAGCTCGCGATAGCTTCTTGTCGGGAGTTCGGTTGGTATAGGCATACGTCACAGGAACCTCCTTGAAGAACTTGAAAACGGCGCATTGCATCGTCAACTTGTATAGATCGGTGTCGAGAAAGGAGATAACGCCCTCAGGAAAGGGCGAAGCGCTGTTGAAGTCGTCCATGACTGCGGTCTTTTGCGATGCGGTTGCGACGCTCACAGCGGCAACGGAGTCGAGGAAAGGTAGTGTAGACTTGGAGAGAGGAGGCCGGGGGCCGGAGACGCGGAGGTGGTAAAGGCGGACTAGTCGTTGGTAGCTCGGAGGGACGGCTCGCTTGTCGGCCACGAGTTCGCGCGGGATCAGCGTGAGAAGATAATGCTAGGTCACGTCTGGAGGAGACAGATCAATACACGGTATGTTCTATCGCGGCGCTGAGCACGATGATGTATTCGAGGGTGCTCTTGGAGATGCGATGGTGTTTGTTGTTACTAACAAAAAGAAGGACAACGGAATGTGACGCATTGAAAGGACTATCGGCGCAAACCAAGCAGGAGAGGGGCAGAAGGGTTGGTTGCCTAGGTTGCTCCCTTCCAAAAAGAGGTGGGGATGGAGGGGCATTTGTCGCGCTATGACCACACCTTATTTTTCCAGAAAGAAAAAATTTGGGCGACTTTGCGAGATGCTGGGTTTTCTTCCCAAGACCTCTACGCCAGGCTACGCGGCGGCAGGTTACGGAACTCTTTCAATCAGCGCAACCGCTCGGAAACGTTAACCAGTATTGAACGCAAGCATACAAGCAATCAATCCATCGAAAACGACCGGGAGGCTTTATCAAGCCCCGACAGCCACCGTCACAATGGACGTCCATCGGTGTCGATTCGTCCCCTACAAGCCGTCCGCCATCAACGCCATCGCCTTCTCCCACCCAAAGACGCGTTCAGCGCTGCAAGCTTCGCTCGCCAGACTCACCATCGGCCGGGCTAACGGTGACATTGAAATCTGGAACCCTTCGAATGGCTCTTGGAACCAGGAGCTCGTCATCCCCGGCGGCAAAGATCGAAGCGTTGACGGACTTGTCTGGGTCAACGAGCCCGACCAGGACCTTGGCGATGGACGCGTTGTTGCCGGCAAGTCGCGTCTCTTTAGCATAGGCTACACATCGACGGTGACCGAGTGGGATCTCGAAAAGGGCAAGCCAAAGAGGCACGCCAGCGGTCAGCATGGCGACATCTGGTGCATGGCCGCCCAGCCTGCTACTTCCGATAAAGTAGGACTTGGCGTGGACTCGCAGGACTCTACCAAGCTCGTCGCTGGTACAATTGATGGCGAGCTTGTCATGTACTCGATCGAGGATGATGACCTTCGGTTCCAGCGTGTGCTTTTGCGATCTCCAACAAAGAAGGCCCAGATGGTCAGCATTACCTTCCAGTCCCGCAAGGTCGCCATCGTCGGGTGCTCCGATAGCACGATCCGCGCGTACGATATCACAAAGGGTCACATGTTGCGCAGAATGACACTGGGATCTGACCTTGTCGGTGGGTCTAAGGACATCATCGTCTGGTCTGTCAAGTGTCTGCCTGGAGGCAACATCATCTCGGGAGACTCGACCGGCCAGGTTTGCATCTGGGACGGCAAGACGTACACACAAACGCAGCGAATGCAAAGTCATAAACAGGACGTTCTTAGTCTCGCCACGAGCGCTGACGGCAGCTCGATCTTCAGTGGAGGCATGGACCGGCGCACAATTCTCTACAAGCAAAACACTGGCGCTGGTCAGCGATGGAGCAAAGTCTGGGGCAGGAGATATCATGATCACGACGTCAAGTCTATGGCGTCTTTTGAGAGTGGCCGGATCAGCGTTGTCGTTTCTGGAGGTTAGTTCAACTTTTCTTCATCACTGGATGATTGCTAACATGAGTCAAGGGCCTGATGCTAATCCCGTCGTGGTTCCCCTGAAAGAGATGGGACGCGAAAACCACCGCATCATGTCGAGCTTACCGCAGCAGGCCCCTCTACTCAGCGCGCCCAAGGCTCGCTTTGTGGTCAGCTGGTGGGAGAGGGAGATCCATGTCTGGATTCTGCGGCAATCAGCCACAGCCATGTTTAACGCTGGAGGCGACGATGTCGACGTCAATCAGAACCGCAAGCTCCTCAAGACCATCGTTGTTAAGGGAGACTCAAATATCACCTCGGCCTCCATTAACCATGAGGGTACTTTCCTCGTTGCGTCTACTGCCACCGACGTGAAGGCATTTAGGCTCGACCACGAGGACCCTATCAAACCCTCAGATGTCAAGCTTTCCTCCATCGAACTTCCTCAGAAGCTCGCAAGTATGGGCGCTACAAAAATTCAACTATCACCCGACGCACGATGGGTCTGCGCAGTCCAGGAAGGATCTCGAGTCCTGATGGCTGAGATTGATACCCCTGAACCGCCCACTTCCTTCACAGTCCGGCAGCAAGTGCAACGTCTCGCGCGCTTACGACGCCAGATCCCGCGCTATATCCTAAATGGCGGATTGGGGAGCTACGACAGGACCATTACGCACGTCGCATTCTCAGCAGACTCCAAGGTGCTTGCGACGTCCGATCTTGCTGGCTACCTCGACACTTGGATCCTGCGCGGCGAGAAAGAGAACGGCGCCAAGGCAGAGGATGACGCGTCTTCTTCAGGCGAGAGCGACTCTGAGGACGACAACGATACCTCACCGGCTGTCGAACACTGGGTTCGCAACCCTAGTGCCAAACTACTGCCCAAGCTACCATCCGCTACGACAGTTCTCTCTTTCTCAGACGACGTGCCTCAAGCAAATGGCTCCGCCAACGGTGCAGATGCCTTATCCGACCATGTCAACGACTACACCCTCCTAGCCATTACCTCGTCTTGGACCCTTCATACCTTCCACCCTCTTCAGGGCTCTCTCACCCCCTGGTCCCGACGCCACGCCCGAAAGGACCTCCCCGCCCCCGTACAGGATCTTCTCGATCTTGCAAAGGGTGTTTTCTGGCAGGGATCTCGCGCCTGGATCTATGGTGTCTCTTTTCTGCTCATGCTCGATATGGCCCAGGACCTCCCTAAGCCCGTCGTGGAGAGCGAGACTAACGATCCCACGGCTACCCTGGGAAAGCATGGTCTCAAGCGCAAGAGGACAGGTCCCTCCACCGGTGCCGGAGGCAGAATGGAGCAAGGCGCCCTCGCACCCTCGCATGTTCGTAAGCACACGGCTGGCCAGTGGGAAGATATCGAGATGGATGACGCGCCACGGCTTGAGGACGCCAACAGTGATGACGAGATGGACCAGCCTGACGGCGAGCTCGCTCAGTTGCGGAACCGCCACGAGGCGGGCAACGGCCTCGAGGTCGCTGAGACTGGCGGTGAGCGCAAGAGTTGGTGGATGACTTACAAGTACCGGCCCATATTTGGTGTTGTGCCTCTTAGCTCGGCAGACCAACCCCTCGAGGTTGCTCTGGTGGAGAGGCCGACATGGGATGTGGATATGCCCGAGAGCTACTTCAGTGTCGAGCAGTGGCGGAGGTAATGGCTGTCTGTTGGGTAAATGGTGTAAAATGTGAAGGGGTTGTCTAGAAGGCGAACCACTTGGAAGCAAGGTAGAGATATGGTGGACGCGGGTATTGAGGACCAGTCCCTGGTTTGTAGATTTGCATGTTTATACTGGGCTACACAAGCCAACGCAGGTACGAATGGGCTATTGAATTCGATTATTGGATACAACTTGTCTGGATATTTGTATGATCTTGTAGGTCCTTCATAACTGTGAGTGAGGTTGTGCTTAGATATGCCGAGCACCAACTTCTTGGACATGTCCCTAATGTAGTAGAGGTTTTGCCAGAGTCTAGCATTAAGGTCATGCATGGCCCTTTGAGTAGCGGCATGCAGGTATCGTAAGTCATGTTGGAGTACCCATCCTGAACCTCACCTCGCGGTAATATCGCCAAACTCGTCCAAGCTTGACGGACATCCCCAGTCATAACCAGCAATATTGGTCACAGCACCGGCTTACCCGCCAAGGGAACGCGCGTCTCCAGCTGTCAGGGTGCCGTCTAGACCTGTTTAGATTAATCGTGCTGCAGGGCCAGCTTCATGTAGACACCTTCATCAACTTGTAATGTGGGCTAGATGTTGCTCGGATGCGATGAGTTGCCCACATGCTTGAGTAAAATGGCCTCGTCGGCAAGTAGATCATTCTATGAGAAGGGTACAGTAACCAGGCGTGCCAGGATCGTTCCAGCTGGATGAACGAATCAGAAGTTGCAATAACTCTCACAACAATATTCTCGTGGAGAAGCCACAGTACGGGTAGCCTCTCTCAAGTCCAACACACGTAAGATTCGAGCTGATCCTGGGTCTTGGGAAAGATCCGCCTCGATACATCCACGAGGTAGTACAGATGGACAGTTGAACTTTGTCTGACGACGAAAGACGCATGAGTCAAGCGATGGCCTCGGTTTCGGTCTTGGAGTCTAAGGTCTCTGGAAGGAATAGCTGAGAGGTTGTATCCTGGCACTCGGGTCACAAGGATTACACTCGAGGCCGTGTAAGAATTGCTCTGAAGAAGAAAAAGAAGAACACATGACCAGGATAAAAGGGGCTGCACTCGCAATCCGATCTCATCTTGGACCTGGCAACCTGGGTTTCCTTGGTCGGGGTCCATCCAATGTCTATCAACTGATTCCTTAATTAAACTCAAAGACTGAGAAACTTGAGCATGATTGCCTTTGAGTCGACTTGTTGAGTGGCAACTGAGGGAGGTTGAATGCGTGTCTTTCTCGGGTTTTGATATTGGATTTGCTGTACGCAAGCCTTTGCTCAAGCACGCAGCAGATGACGCGGCCTTTGACAGTGTTTCGCAGGGCACCCCAGTCGTGAGCGCAGACAGCTCATGAGCCACAGCTTGGACTGATTGGACGCTTTTTCAACAAAAGGTGGAACGAGTATCGACGAGCCAAACGGAAACGGCGAGCAGATCGCGAAACGGAATGGTTTGGCGTCGGGTCCGATTCGACCCCTGGAGCTCCGTTATGGAGAAGAGACGCTTGAACTTCTGGACGTTCCCGCTGCCAAGATGACCTAGGGACGCAGGGTGAGTTATTAGTGCTGGGGATTGTCGTAACGTTGCCAGGCCAGGCAGGCACTGGACAACGTCTGCGTACGTAGTCATTGTATCTTAGCCAAGGGGCGATTCCAGGGGCAAGCCCACGCGTAGACGCGATAAAGACGCCAAGTCAGTTAAGCTTCTTTTCCAAGAAGGCTTGCTTCTTGGGGCGGCTGTTAAAGCAGCTGAGACAGGTTTGCAGATGAAGAAGAGCAGATGGAACAAGTGTTGAGGGCTGCAGATGGCGGTGGAGTTGTCTACAGAACTACATCCATACAGGTTTGATTCGGCAAATCAAGCGCGCACACTCTGGAAACAAGAGCACCAAGTCGCGATTCCGTGGATAGAATGCGGAGTGGTTAATTTCCTACATAATACTCGCGTGGATGCTACAGGGGAATTGTCAGGACAAGAGGCCGCATCTGTCTCCACGTTATCCGCGGGACGCTGAGGCCTAGAGAAAGTGGATCGTATGGAACTAATCCCGACGCACCGCCACGTCGTGGCTGGATGGCATCGCACTCAGGACCTGCGTCAGTGACACAAAGCGCAGACATTCTCATTTCATACCGTGGTGTTCAGGTGGTTGCACGTATTTCATACGCAAATATCCGATAGTTGAGTCGGCGCAGTGCGGAAAGGCCGTGGACCGTAATTAGGGGAGCAGCGGATTCGAGTGGCTTGGCCTCAGCTGTGCCACGATCAACTTTTAGTCCACCACCACTGCCTCGTCATCGCCTCACCACAAGAGGGGCACGCGCCGTCAGAGTACCGGTACCTGTCAACGAGCCCCAGGGTCGAGTGACTTGCAGAACCAGCGCGGCCGTCTCCAGCGGATCTTGAATGGCTTCAGCGGAGACCGTCGCTGGAACTTTAGCGATCTCTACTCCAGTTTTCGGGTATCAGCTTTGACACGCCGTTTCTCCTCCCGCTCATCAATTGCTGAGTTGAGCCAAGTTTGAGAACGCTTGTGCGTTCATCTCTCATTGCCACAGATAGCGATTTTCGCTCTATTTCCAGTTTCCCACAGAGATTCCCATCTTTTCTCCGATTATCCATTGGACGTTGCAGCAGAGGTACCTCTGTAGAGCTGACGATTCGGGACCCTCCCTGTAATTCGCTGATGACGAAGACAGAGGCACGACGCCACTGGCTGCTTCGTTCCCCCTCGAATCAGCACGCACGCGGTCTACGTATTCTCCGCGATACCTGCCGGGGCTGATGCAGATTGGCCCTCCTCAATTCGCCTCTTGATGATGAAAGCTCTTGCGCGGACTTTTGATTGCTATGTAGACCCATGTCTATTCTGAATTGGATTTTCTCCATTTCTTCAAGGGCATACGTCTTCGCAAAGACGAGTGTAGACGACGCGGCATTCATCATTCGTACTCTCGGGCTGATTGTATTAAATAAAGATCGGAGCCAGTAAATGCCACCGACAGACAGACAGGCAGGCTACAGGCAGTCGTCCCTGAAGGAAAACAGCTGGAGGTCTAAAGTGAGTGTACCGGTACTTGCACCTGCGCCCATCGGTCCCCACCTCCGGCTCCAATCGACTCCCTGATTGGCGTGGCCGTCACTGCTGACGCGTAAACTGCCATTGTAGGCGTGGCCCAGCGTGGGAAAGGGCGAACCCGCACACCCTCCCGAGACACCCCGTCCCTTTCTTCCTCTGGTCTACCCTCGATTCTCATCGCCGCCTACTCCTGCCTCGTCTGCCCTCTCTGCCTCTGTGCCATTTCTTTGCCTGGTCATCCCTATCTGCCATTCCA
>JAJODA010001649.1:0-17534 GCA_021730345.1 Fusarium cicatricum | reverse complement strand
CTAGCTTAGTCTATAGTTTTATTAGGACTGCCCTAACTAAATACTCTTATATATAGCTATAACCTTTAATTAAAACTACTAAATTAATATCTTTATTTTATTAAGTAATAATATAATAGCTTTTAATATAGAAATAATAAGAAAAAGAGAGAATATTATTATTACTAGACTTTTTATATAACTTACCTTCTTTAGAGACTTTATAATAATTATTAATATTTTCTACTATTAAGTAGCTATAGCTCTAACTAGAAAAGCTATAAAGCCCTAAGTCTGCTAGTAGTTATACCTTTTCTCGCTATATATAACTAGCGCTCTAATCTTAGTTCGAAATATAGTTTAGGTTATTAAGTATATTTAGAGTAATACTAGATCGCTATTATTAACTAAGGTATATATTTATATATTTAATATATTTTTAATACTTAGAGTATATATTTAGATAAACTAGTATTATCCTAGCGAGATTAAGCTTCTCCTCTGTGGTGAGAGGCCTATTAATAATAGCATAGATTTAGTTAAGCCTGGGCGAGGTCGCTTAGGCAACCCACTTAGTAACGACGATGCCTTATCGACTGAGGAATGACTTAAGACGGCATACTGAAGCATAGCCTAAAGCTGTGCACGTTTGAAACTTTTAATATGAGATTGGATATTATAATATAATAAAGATCTTTGTCTGATTGAATGAATGGCAGCATAGTTGAGATACCTAGACCAGGCGCAATCCAGTCTAATTGTCGTAACTCAGTCTAAATAAAGCGAATTCTTTAAAATCTGCTTGCCTAATTCTAGTTAACGGGCACCTTAGCCTGCGAAGTTAAAGATAACGCTTAGGCAGCACCTGGGTCCGGTGACGCCTGTATTATTATGGAAGGCTGTCCCTATGTAAGCTACCGTCACTCTTTCAAGTAAGGACTGTCTCTATCTTGCTGCATATGTCTTCAGTGGTACAGCAAGGAAGAAGAAATTATTGCTGATGATATATGCAGCAGGTCGTCGTGGTGTATGACAGATTTGACAGCTGCCAAGAACGGACAGTGGGTTCTTCTCCAATAACTTAAGCAGTGTCATCAAGTTGCCTATCAGAGATATGCCGCTCTCGGTAGTAATGGCGTTAGAATACTGGGTTCGAAAGTTCATGTCGATGTTGTCTTCAAGCCTGAGCGACGTTTCTTCCGACAAAAGGCCTAGGCGAAGTGCTAGTCACGGCACTAAGTTGTTTACAAAGACGCTTCTGGGCTTAGTAGCGATGACTTTCACCTATGGTCTGCTCTAAAGTGATCCGAACATCGCGATGCGGGAGATCGGTCAGAAATATATTGTTGATCTTGGCTTTGGTTTCGTATTGTGAGATAATTGTATTCCTTTGTATCATCCGTGATGACACTAAAGGGTCTGAAGCAGTCTAACCAGAGGGTATACATATCCTATTCAAACTCTAGCTATCAGCGTATCCCACTCCTGATTTAGTTCTTCGTCCTCTCTTTCTTCCTCTTCTTCCTCCTCCTCGTCGTTACCTTCTGCATCCCAAGTAGACCATTCAACCATCCCCACTCACAATCAAAGTAACACCACTTTCCAAGCCTAGCCTCACACTCTGTCCCACGAGCTGCCAAAGCTTGCATCAAATGACCCGCAGGAAGCTCAGTATCGTCATTTGTAGCAGCTATACTATATAGGTAGACATACTTCAGGTCCTTCAAGCCCTCATCAGCATTCATAACCCCCTCCACGATTCTGATCAGTAAGTCACTCGCGTCACCTGTCGTGTTTTCCTGTATCCATTCGATCTCGGTGATGCTATCTCCTTTAATATACTCCGTAGCTGGTCTCTGTTCTAGCACTAGTGTCTAGAGTATGCTGCTTGTAGCTTATAGGATCTATTGCCAGTCGTCATAGCAGGCCGCCTTAGCTCGACTTAACTAGCTATAGTTATTTATACTATTGTCGAAGTTTGACTTCGATAGTTAACAAAGAAACAAGTGTGTGAGCTTAGGTATAACTAGACTCTTCTTATCTGAATTTAGGAGATACCTACTAAGCGGCCGTGGAATTATACACTCGTCGCTAAGGCTGCCGTAGTCGGAAGCTCTATCTTCGCCTATGTCCATCTTCTCTTCAGGCAGAGGCGACAGATTTGTAGAGATTAGACGATCTAGCATACCGAGCTCCAAACGCTCGAGCGTTGCTGCTGCCTTAATAACCCAGGCTGGGACAGCGCGTGGGAGATAGCTAAAGAGCTTTATAAATCGAAGCAGCGGAGTTAGGCTTTTAATTTTAGGGACTACCTCCCCATAAGAGGCTCTATGAAGTTCGAGTGTTTCTAGATGGGAGAAACATAGTAAAAGATGCGAGACTGAAATTGCTTTAGGGTCGATGATGTCGTAATTCTCGGTTCTTGGTCGCTAATTGGGGTTAATAATAGCACATAGGTGTTTGACACGGCTTGTGAGCTGTTTTAATCGATCTTGGTTCTCTTTGTGCAGTACCTGCAGTATGTTGAAGAACTTCCCTGCCTTCTCTTCTGCACCCCGTCTATGCTCAAAATGTTAAACAGGATGATATGGACGCTGGTGAGCTGGCCTCACGGGCGGAGGCACATTGGGCTCGGCGCGAGATTTATAATAGCCAGCTTCGTGGAGCTCAATATCGGACCATAAGAGCGGTTCTATAAGCTGATTCAGGCGCCTGCAGGTGCGCATGAGTTTGGAAAAGTCATGCGCATTGAGATAAGATATGACTTTCAGAAGGAGTTCAGGGGGAACATTATCTAGTTTCGTCTCTGAAAACATTGTGGTCGGACTTGCTTGGGGGTAACTGGAGGGAATTGACTGTGGCCACGTTAGAAAATCTTAAGGACTCAACTTACGATAAATTTGCTAGTTAGGCTTAACTATATAAAACTAGCTCGTAGATAAGAATAAGCACCTCACCTGATAGTGGATCCTGGCTTAATGCCTCCTAATAGGCGCTATGACTTATATTTAAACCCACTACTAGAGAGGGATCTAAGCCAACCGTTCATACCCCTTCTGCTCATCGACTTAACGGGTTATAGTATGCGGATACATTGTTACTAGGTATACAACAACCCGCTTGAGCCCTAACAGCGGCCTGGCATCGATTCGTTAGATAATAGCTAACTCGACGCCCTAACAGCTGAAAGATACCCTGCCGGCCAAGACTGATGTGGCTTGCCAATATCTCGCTGGACCTATCAGAAGTACATGAAAGTGTCAGTGGCGGACGCATAGTGATCAGGTGCTTAGAGTCATATCTAGATTGGACTAAATATTAGTAGGATCTCCACACAGCCTGATGTGCTACGTCTATATATGTCTGCACTCCCCGCTAACCTTTCTCTCGTTCTTTATAGTCAGCTTTTCATGGCTCTCACCAAGAACCCAGATGTCCCCTGTGGGGAATGGGCCAGTTATGAGACCTTTCTAGCTAGAACAACAGTGTTTACTCCGCCACCGATCTGTTCCACGCGTTTCACTCCAGGAGTTTACGATCCTGAAATCTCGAGCGAGTCCGCTTCCCTGGCGATACAAGACAATGTGGATCCAGTTTGGCATTCATGTGTTCCGGAGGAGTACGACACGACCATGTGCCCATTTCTCACGTTCAGCCCAGGGTTCTGTCCCCATGGATGGGAGGGGATCAACACCAACACCAAAGGCGCCTTGACAATCGCAACGTGTTGCATGAGGTAGGCAAAGAATTTCTATGCTTAGCAAGATGATCCGGCATACTGATTAACGGGCACGAACTGCTTGCAGTGGGTTCACACCGGTTTCAGATGAGAACGAGTACATCCACTGTATCAAATCAACTACCAGTTTTGAGATCGCACAGCGCAAGTCATACGATGCCCCCAGAACCGAAGAGGAACACCGATTCTTGATGGAAACAGGAACACTTGATCATCGAGGTTGGGTCGTTATGTGGGAGTCATCCGACAGGCAAACCACTTCCACCTCTACTTCTACCAAACGGACGACAACTTCGAGCGCAGAACCTTGGACTACCACTTCAGCCTCCGCGGACCAATCCGCGAAGGATAGTGGGGATGAGGGTAGTTCTGGAATATCCGTGGGTGCTATAGCTGGTATCGCTGTCGGAGTCTTTGCAGCCCTTGCACTAGGGGTCGTGGCTGGACTCTTGGTACGGAGACGCGGGAGGAAACAGGAAGGAAACGTGCCACAGACTGCTGCACCCCAGATAAAACCCGAAGAGCAGATGTACGGGTTTGGACAGAGGCATGAGTTACCGACCTAATGATGGAGGTTTATGTGGTTGAAGTCAATGTGTGAGTGAACATTTTGTCATAATGCTTAAATTGGGAAGAAACCATTGTGGAAGCACCTTGCCTTTGAGAGAAAATGGAGCATAATACATAGAATCCAGCAGCTCAGATGATAGCGTAGCACCGCAAACTAGATTGTGAAGCGAAACCTGGGGCTTTTCTCGCCCATAGACTCAATCTCGTCTTCAGTCTTTCCCTCCATCAGATAGTCCTGCTTACCCTCATCCCGAAGTCTGTTCTGCCTCTTGAAGTGAAGGTGAAGAATGACGTTGAGGGCGAGAGATGCAGCAAGCATTCCCATACTGGCGCCGTAGCCAGGACGAAAATGCGGCTTGTGCTTGTCGCTAAAGAGGAAGGGGGAGGCAACACCAGACGCGTTTCCAATGGTCAGATGCATGCCGGTTGAGAAAGCTCGCTTGCCATATCGAGGGTTGTTGGTGGGAACCCAAGCAAAGGAGATACCAGAAGAAAGGAAGATGCCAATGGAGACAAAGCAGCAGCCTGCGTACGAAACTCCAGGGCCCTTGCCAGCAATGAGCATGCCGTAACCGATGATGGCGGAAACAATGCCAGCCATTACGAAGTAGCCTCGACGTTGAGTAAGATCGCTGAAACGAGCACCAATGAGATAAACAATGGCTCCAACTGCGTAGATAGGGACAGTCATTGCCTGAACCTCAGCTGCAGACCAAGTGCCGAGCTCGTGAATTATGGTGGGAAGAAAGACGACGAAGGAGTAGAGCATGGCGAGGGTCGGGAACAGCGCAAAGCAGTAGGCCCAAGTAGTCCAATCTTTGACAGCGTCGAGGACGTCCTCCTTTATTAGTTCACGGTGGTTCCTCGCTTTTCCGACCTGGACTTCGTGAATCTTGACGAGGTTTGCCTTGTCCTCGTCGGTGAGGAACTTTGCAGTCTCAGGGCTGTTGGGGAGGACGAAGGGAATGACGACTCCGGTAGCAATGGTAGGGGCACCGTTGATGAGAATGATCCATCTCCATGCGGACCAGCCCATGGCACCATCCATGAAGCTGATGCCGTATGCTACAAGTCCTCCAGCCACACCAGAGACGGCGGCGGTAGAGAAGAAGTAGGCGATGCGAAGAGCAAGGCTGCGCCTTCCGTAAAACATGGATAAATAAAGCACCACGCCTAAAGCAAGGGTTAATATGCTTCTCGGGGTTATGTTTAAGGTGGTCTTTCTAACCTGGAAAGAAACCGGCCTCGCAAAGACCAAGGAGGAGACGACAGGCAATTAGAGCCCCAAGATTGTTGACCCAGGCACTGAAAGTCGCTGTGATACCCCAAGCAAGGGTCAGACCGGCAAGGTAGCGGGCAGGCTGAAGGCGCTTGATGATCAAATTGGAAGGGGATTCGAAAAGCTGCGGATGGATTAGACTGGAGACACGACTATGGCTCAAGAGCGATATAGATAGCATACGCAGTAAGTGATGAATAGAACCGAGACCGAGAGTTGGAATTCATTAGCCTTGAGACCGAGATCCTCTTCCATTCTGAACAGACGGGCGTTGCCGATGTTGACTAGAGTCCAGTGTCAGATACTGAAGGCGGGGAAGTAGTAGTAAGCCATACCTCTATCCATCATATTCATGAGATACACCCACATAACCATTGGGATGATGCGGTAGTCCAACTTCCTCAGGATTGCCCTCTCGGTGGCCTTGTCGACAAACTCGGTATTCTCACCAGGTGCTGTCTCAAGACCCTCGACCTTACAGTCAGAGGAGTCGGAGGTCTTGGGCCTGATAGCCTCTTGAACCGCCTCCTGCTGGGAGTAGGAAAGCTTATCGTCAGTCGTCATCTTGCCCAACTGTTCTCCCGATGCCGGGGGTTGTTGTTGGATGACTGGATGTAGCTCCACGTGTGGGCGAGCTTGGAAACCCTCAAGGTAATGAGGATGGAGAAAAGAGGAGGAGAATGTCAGCCTAAGCCTTGAGACAGTGGTGACGGTGCGAGCTGAGGAGTCCAAGATCGGCGAGAGAAAGGAGGAGGGAGCATTACTTTATAGCAAAGCCAAGATCTTGATCCACGTGGGTTGTGATTAAAACTTCCGGGGCAGACCCTCTTTCTCCTCATTATCAAACCCCAAGAGTTATCTCCATATTACAAGATATTATGCTTCTGCCAAGCTATGCAAGCTTTGTCCAAAACCTGCCACGCGAGGTTGCTTGGCACTTGACGCTTGAATCACCAACTCCTATTCGCGCAGCGAAAGGCTGTGTCCACACAGAGATGTTGCCAAGTGCGTAGCATCCGTTTGCGCTTCTGCCGCTCTGGGCTCAACAGGTCGCTCAAACAGTGGCCCCTTCTCAGTCCATCTACCAGATGATCTAGGATCCATATCCTAGATCCTCCGCAGCACAGATACCCTCCCCGCATGCCAAGACTCTCTCTTGACTCCGCAATCAGGCTATTGCCGCGCTGGCGGGTGCACCTTTTATCGGGGAAATGGTTGATGATGGGGTATCCGGTCAACGCATATGCGCATGGGGAGGTCCTGTGAGAATTGAGGGAGGTGCAAAGAGCGGCTATCCTTGACGCGGAAACACCGCGCAGCAACTTCGCCTCAACAACAAGACTCAACGCGTGGCTTTACGAGTTGGAGGGCGTGAATACCGGACGAGCGGAATCTTTTGTTGAAAAGTACCACTTACGGGGTTGCTTGGCCTGCATGCTTGGGAACGAGAGGAGGGATAGGGGTATTTGGAGTGTCCACGGTATCAAGGTAACCCCGTCCCCAGCCAAAGCAGGACCCAGATATAACCCTCCTGAGACACTCCGCACTTGGCTGACGTAACTTGTGCATTATTCCCTCGGCCACAGGACTAAAGTTGACAGGCCGCCGTTGCTCGACGACCTTGGAAGGAAAGGACTTTGCACAACTTGTACCCCCTACTCCGCCTTTTCGCCTCAACTTTCATGCTGAAAAGTGTAGGATAGCCAATCATTACAAGGGTAGTCGATTCTTGTCACTCAGTTCAGTCACAAGTCTCCCCTCATCTATTACTCAAGCCCAGCTCTTGGTACCCCCGCGCCAAGGTGGCCCGGCTTGAGAGCTCAACTCGAGCGGCGGGGCAGTCAAGACATGAAGCACAGACGGGGAAGCTGTGCTTGGAGATGAGATCAGATCAGATTCAACGTATGACTTTTTGCTGTATGGAATCTACCCGAGCAAATCTGGGGACAAGAAGACACAGCGGGGATGCCTCGAGACCCCATGGGGACCCCGTAAACAAGGAGTTGAAGAAGAAATGGAGAATTGGAGATGCGCCCGTTCACACGCGCCGGCCAAGGATTGCCAAGCGCCAGCCAAGCGCGCCAAGAGCGCCAAGCGCCAGTTGCTTACTCTGTTGTCAGACGAGCTTCCCCTTGGGTGGACTGATTAACCTGAGCTCGTCACCTAGACTCCCTGGTTGAGATGCCTGGATCCCCAGCCTGTGCATTGCATCTTGGCTCAATCTCGCCCATCTCTTGTCATTGCTTGTCATCTCTGCTTGTTCCTTTTGCCGAGTCCCTCGGTTTCCGGTAGTCCGTTCGGGCTGTACTACGTATGGAGAAGAGCTTGTCGTACCACTAAGGAAATGCTTGGCGAAGCAGCTAAGCCGTCGATGGAGCCTGGAAAGCTGGAGAAAACTGACCAGGTTTTCCGAGATGAAAGGGTTCGGCCACACGTGTCAAGCATAGTAAATGCCGCGGTCCAGAGCTGAAGCGTTTGCTTATCGCGCCATTTTGCGATTGTTGACAAGCGGTCTGAGGGATTTGTTCTTATTGGCGAACTTACCGCTTTCTACTATGAGGCTATTTCATCAACCTACCCGTTATGCCCAGATCACTTGGTTGTCAATATTGGGGATATGAGTGAATGCAACCATGAACGACAGCTTGGGTTCAGGATACGATGTCCACTGTCCTCGTTGCCGTTTTGTTCAGCCCTGATGGTCAACGCCTGAACACACAGCTTCAACTGTCTTTCCCATAACATTCGACAACTTTACACTCCAGCCCTGTTTCGGGTTGCATGAAGAGGTGGTGTTGAACGTGATAGCTCTCCCGCAGATGCAAACCTCGCGTGACTTTCTGCCGAAGACGCAGCCCTGATGTTAGCTTTTGTTCCGTGTCCGTCATAGGTTGTATCCAATGATCCATTACCTTGTGTTTACCGTCTTGACTCCCTAACATGGTATTGGTTGCTCCAAATATTGGCTGTCGATCTTTGAGTTGCAACCTCGGTTACCCTCCACTACCGGTGTTGCCCCAACACCAACTACCAGGAGTGACTCCTCGCTAAAGGATTCATATTGGGGATTTGTACCTGCGGATCTCAGTCAGCAGCTGGCACCTGCCATGGTATGGTTGCTCGCCCAACAGGCAAAAGTGGCTCACTAATTCCGGCGAAAATACCGATTTCCATTTTCTTGGCAAATATCGGACTTGAAATGGACTGGTTTGTAAGTCGCTCTCAGCTTGTCTCTCCAAAAGTGTGAAGAAGAACACAGCGCTAACACAGACTCCTCCACAAATTACTTGAGGGTCATTAAGAATTTGGTAAGGACTAGTAAGAAGGCCAATATCGCTTCTGCAAGTCTATTAGGTTAAGATTGTAAAAATATCTCCGGTTTTGGGTAGAGTGAACCGCGATCCTTTTATCACAGCCTCAGGTGGTGTTAAGCCTCCGTCTGCTCCGTTTTCAAGGCTAAGCGACCTGCTCGGCAATGTAGCAAATACACAGAGACCTCGCTACTGCTTTCACAAACCACGAAATGGTATATGGCTTCATCCATATGTTGTGGGTGAAATACCCCGTGGCGCAGGCCCTAGCCGCGTGGCTGGCAGGAATCCGATGGTGAGCGGATATGTGTTGAGCAAATGAGCAGCTTGAAACCAGAGACACTACAGGAACTGGAAGAATAGCTGGAAGTGAATTTCATTCATGACACTGGTCAGAAGGCAAAAGAATCAAGCGCTGTAAGCTATGGTCGCTTGACTATCGACCCGTTCCACAACAAAAGCTTTCCAGGCAAATATGCAGGCGAAAAGCCGATCAGCCATAAGCAGCCTCATGGAATTTCTTGCCCTTGGCCGCGAAAGTTGATACGATAAGCTCCATTCGGTACCGTGCTAATACCTATAGGGGCTGAATAACGGTGGTTCGAAACAATTGGATAGTGATGGAATAAGGGACAGCAAACTAGTAAAAGGCTGGTGTCCCGTGCATTAAAACGGTAGCTAAGGAATCAGTGTTGGCTTGTTACGGTTTTCCGCAGCTTCTGGGCGATCATATATGGCAAATCTGTGGCTGACGACGTAAATCTTATCCGGTGATTCATCGACTACATCTTCCAAAAACCAAAACGGGTCTATTTCGCTACCTGTCTTTCCAATGCTATTCGATTTGCTCTTTTATCTTCGTAAACCTTACTCATCACTCTTCTAATCGTGTCTATCACGTATAAAGATAAGTTTGTCTCGGATGTTCCAAATAAAACCCTGACTTGGTCCGGCTGCCACACAAGATTATAAGACGTTGAAAATGGGGCTGTCTGAAAGGTGTCAGTGACCTAGAGATATTCTGTCGCTGACAGGTACTCACGGAGGGATTGAAAGATGGATTCAATGCGTTTGGTAAGAGGGGGCAGTAAATGATGTAGATCCGCTCTCCAGTATGTCGTATGCCACGAAAGACTCTGGCATAGTGGCTCAAATATCTTGATTCCAGTTCCGAAGCGGTTGTTGCATCGCCGCTTGAGCTCAAACAAGAATTCTTGCAGGGTTGGTGGAAAGTATTCGTTTCGTCTTCCAACGTGATCTCGAACTCTGCTGCGAAATGGTGCAGACGTTGAACGGCTGCTCCAGTATGGACATCTGACGAGGCGTCAAAAGAAAGAAATACATCGACACCTCGCTCAGGGCGAGCCAAAACGTGGTTGGGAAGATTATTAGACATGCCACTATCCATCAGCCTGGCGCGCCCTTGAGCCTCCCACGGCGCGTCACTGGTGGACGAATCAGTGGTAGACGGACTCCCCTCGGAGGAAGTGTTCATATGTCGGATATGGTTGGAGTTTTCTGAAGTATGAAAAGAGTTTTTCCGGGCCGAGTGACGTGTCTTGGT
Source organism: Fusarium cicatricum (assembly GCA_021730345.1). NCBI lineage: Eukaryota > Fungi > Ascomycota > Sordariomycetes > Hypocreales > Nectriaceae > Fusarium > Fusarium cicatricum. Next base: position 7,092 of record JAJODA010001649.1, on the reverse strand, counting down.
TGTCTTTATCGGCCGTTCGAGGCCATAGAATGGATCTGGATCATGACCTGCTCGGATGGGATTCCCCCACAGCCCTTCCCATCTTTTCATGCTTAGGAAGCTATTGACAAGGGACAGTAACCGTGACAAGATAGTGCCCTTTGGCATAGTAGCCAGAATCGCTGACAAGTATCCGGTCAAAGGGCCTGCTGGTGCGCTAGTGCATTGCCCCAGTAGGAGGGAAAAGGACTGTTCTGGCCGTCGATCCACAGAGTGACCAGATATAAAGGTGCGGCCCCATGACCAGGTTGGAATGTACCTCTTGAGTTCTGGGCTCCCAATTTCCAATGGCGTGATTTCAAACCACTGGAACAGTTTTTTGACGCGAGGCTTCGTATCGACCGTCAAGTCCTCCTTTCCTCCGCCTCTGGACAATGCCTTTTCAACCGAGGTCACATGGACATCTGGCTTAGTCCCGTACGAATACTTCGGTGTTCGCCTTACAGCCGTGAGAACAGGCATTGGTTCATCTGCCTCGTTGATTCTTGAGCGATGCCAAACTTTCGACCATTGTAAGGTTGCTCTACTCAATCTGCCTTTAGGTTCGCGGGATAAAAGCTGGTAGGTAGCCGTTAGTGTGGCATATAGATCCATGATACCCAGCGTAATGATGCTACTCTGAGCTTTGCGCAACAAGGGGCCAATGAGAAAGTAAACACCTCTCTTGCTTCGTGCCACAATATCTAGGGCGCGGATACTCAAGGGATGCGCCATCTCGTTGGCCACGGTAAGGTAGTGTCGAATCAGCCTGGAAGTATCGTGGCGGGCGATGGTATAGTATGCTGCTAGTGTCCAGCAACTCCCGCTCACACCTGCAGCCCATGTGATGCAATCCCACAGATGGAGCTTCTTTGCCGCTGAAATAAACCCCGTGAAGCCATACATGGCCCTGTACCCTCCGCCAGACCCACCAAGGGCGACCAGTGGCACGTCTCTGGGGTCAATCTCCTCGCCGGGAGGGAGTTTGAGAAAGCGATGTAATGAGTTTGTGCCAAGAGATGACATTTTACGCTTTCGTAGCTCAATGAAGCGTCTTTCCTCATGATGCAAAGAAGACCCATGGCGGACTTGGGCATCCCATTCAAGCTCTGGGAATGTCCTGAAATCGGTCTCATCCCGCTTCACAAGCGACTTGACTCGAGCCAAGTCAACTGCTCTCGAACACCATCTGTTGACAATGCGCCTGACTCTGTTCTGGGACGAGAATTTGACTGGTGCAGGAGGCTTGTCGCTGTTGCAAAGCGGGTACCTGTTGTCTCTTTGTGGTTTAGGTATGTCATGCGGACTTGGCCTTGTAGTCAGGATACCGCTGCGAAAGTGAGGTCCTGGTTTGTTGAGTCGGAGCCGCGAAGAGACGGGGGTGGCTTGAAAGAGAGTAACCAAGGCACAGAGACAATACGTCTTGGCATATAAGTAGGCTGGCGATCGACGAAACGATGTTAGGACGACCATACTGCTCGCCGTCACGTTGCTGCTAGTGTTGTAAAATGAATCAAATCAAATCGAATCAGTTCAAGCAAGCAGAGCGCTGTTTCTAAACGAGGTTGCGTATACTCATTGGCGCTAACCATCTGTTGATCCAAATTTGCACCAAAGCTGGTACACGCTTCGCCCACGTGGGTAAGCTGAGATTTCTTAACCGTAACGAATCCGGATATCATTTCGAAACTCACAGGAAATCCCTCAAACACAAGGAAACGCCCCATCTGTATAGGGTATCGAATTGGAGTACATTTGGAATTCCGAAGGCTTTTCTTCGATGTTGCTACCGGGTAGGGTAACAAGGCCACTTGAGCCGATGACAACTTCGTGCCGGGATCGGCAACGATTATAAGTCAAAAAAGGTCAATCGATGCCTTCTGTCGGCAAAATTTGAAACCAACCACTTTGTACCTTTACTACCTACAACTACTGTAGCGTATATCTTGAAATTTGAAGAGTACGGATTGTGAAACCAATCATCACATGTCGCCGTTGGAGATGCGAGTCTTTCCCGATGGTATGACCTCTGCGAGTTTTGACAGCAACGAGCAAGAAAAGGGCCGATTTTGGCGTTTAGCCGACATTTAATAGACCAAGCCGATTTCAATAGTCAAATCACTTATCGTAGCATATTTCAATATTTTCAAGTGTTCAGCGACTGACCTATTCGGTCATAAGCCATACCTCCCTGACAGTGCTTACACGTTAAACGTATCCCACGCCAGTCTCCTTTGCAAACCAACGGGACCACACAAGCTTGTTGCGAGAAAGAAGAGCGCATAATCAGGTTACTTCGCGACAAGCTTGAAGTTCTTTCCTGATTTTAGGCGTGGTTAACAAGTTTGTGACATCACAACATTCTCGAGTCAAGCAAGACATACGTCATATATCTACGTCATCTAAGGTCGTGATCAATCCACTTATAAAGATATAAGACTAAAGATCAAGACAAGCCTAAAAAACCTTGCATTTGTATCAAATCTACTGTTACACCCAAATACTTCGAAATACCGCCGCATATTCAGTCAAAATGTCTAAACTAGTCCAAGATGTCAAGTCTGGCCTCAAGGGCATTCGAGGAGCCGGCGACGCCATTCGAGGCGAGGTACTCGACGCCACTGACAAAGCCTTTGATCCGAACCCGAGCCATCCGGCTGCCCTGGGGTCGCAAGCAGAGAACAAGGCAATCGCGCAAAAGGGCAAGCAGGACCTGAAAGGAGCTGATGAGATGTTTGCCCGCCGCGAGTGGGAGAAGAAGGGCGTCCCACCGCCTGCGCACGTTGGCTCCAGGCAAGACAACGTGCACTCACACGCTGGTGTGCCATCCAACACGCAGCCTGTGTCGAATGCTCAGTATGGAGCCCAGCAGCCGGGCGAGACTTTGACACGCGACCCTGGTGCTGGTGCTCACGTTCCTAGTCAGACTGCCAACTACGCTGCTGAGAGGCCGAACGAGGCTCTTGGTCAGCAACCTGGCGCCAATATTCCTGGCGGGAATGCTCCCAGTGGGCAGCGTTACATGTAACGAAGACATAGAAGCTCAGTAGAGGCCGGGTAAGTCGTGGTGCTACGCTACCAGCACATGACTAGAGGTCACAGCTAACGCGTCAATAGTCATTTCCAGCTTGATAGTTCGGCCTAAACAACGATACCCACAAACGTCTGATTAGATACCTTATATTAGCCCTCATAGTCTTTGAATACATCCGGTTAAAATTATCTGCAATTAGGCGCATTAAAGCTTTGTGCTGCATGTAAGGTCTCATTGCTGGTTGGCACATTGCAGCAGAGGTTATACGGGTGAGAGCACATTATTATTGTATTCTCATCAACCGTCAAACTATGTCAATGTTCTGCTTCCTCTTCAAAACCCTCTCAGGGTACGATTATGCCAAAACATCTACCCGCTTCCGCTTGCAGCTTTATCATAGTGTCCCCCAAACGCTCCATACCACTTGTCGATAATCTCATCTGCCATGCCAGCTCCAATAGTCTCATCTCCCTTCTCGAACTTCTTTGACACTTCCTCCATAAACTCCTCCGTAGATAGGGCGTTCTCATTATTCTCCTTCTTGTTATCATCCGGGTTCTCCCGCTCCCGGTGTAGATCCGTTGAAACCGTAGGCGGCACAATCTCGACAACTCTGATATTTGAGCCTCCGTTCTTGAGCTGTGTGCGGAGGTTCATGGTCCAAAAATGCAGCCAGGCCTTTGTACCATTGTACACCGGGTTGATGATTGAGAAAGGGATCAGGCCAAGAACGCTAGAGACGTTGATGATGGTTGCGTTGGGTTTCTTTTGTAGGTGCGGAATCAAACCAAGAGCCAGATGCATCGGGCCTCTGATGTTGATGTCGATTTCTTGATCTGCCTTTTCAAGGAAGTCGTCGTCTTTGAGAATCTGCAGGGGTCGTTGCACTCCAGCATTGTTTACCACGCAATCGAGCTCAGGGTGTTCAGTGGTGATCTTCTGGATGAATTTGGGAATGTCGGCCGTAACGCCAGTATCCAACACGTAATATCCAGCTGCGCCTATTTCTTTTGCAGTGGACTCGAGCTTTGACTCTGTCCGGCCAGCAATGAGCACTTTCTTTCCCTTAGAGATGAAGTATTCGGCGATTGCTTTGCCAATGCCGCCGCCGCCGCCAGTAATCACGGCACATTGGAAGCCGAGAGGATCGGTTTGCGACATATCGAGATGGGAGTAGAGTTAACGAATTGGAGACTCGATCACTTGAAGGAATTTAGCGCTGTGAATACGGTATCTGTTTTTTTCGGCATCTGATGCGTAGTCCGAGAACCTTTTATTCCTGTTCTTATCCACTCGACAAGGCCCGATCCAGGACGTCATCTATTCCGTGGGGACCGACAAACTTCGGACGATCTTTTGGGAAGTAATGATTTAGAAATAAATACATATTAGTGACGTCACAAGTGGCATGGAAAGGACGCGATTAGGGCATCTCAATATTCATTCCGGCCATTGGATTTCAATACAGTAGACTTGATACTCAGTAGAGTAAAGACAGCCCTGGCTTCCCGCAGCAGCGAGTCAGAAGTCTAGAAAAGGTGCCATGATGATAGAAAAAATACTCGTCAGCTTCTACAAATGTCCCCACACAAAACCTTCGCTATCTCATAGTCTTGCTCAACCGCTGGACTATGGCCAGCGCACTCTTCCAAGTAACCCAGAGCAAATGAGCGCCATTTGAGGTCCACGTCTGACACTACATCGCGTATATGCTGATACGGCGACACACTCAAAGCAAAGACAATGCAGATTTGACCGAATAGCCTTGAGATACGTTAGCAAAGCGAATAATACAACCAAAGACGACGAGATCCATACTGGCTGCTAACAAAGAACCTTAGAGGATTGCAACTCTTCATGGGGTTGGCAACTTGGAGCACGGCAGCCCACTCCAACATGGAGCCTATAGTATCTTGGCATTTCCGCAAATGTCCCTCTGTAAGAGAGGCCGGGCGATGCAAAGCACGATGTCTGGATGTGGTCAGCGAGGCAATCTTGACATCGTCTTGGCAGCAGAAGACTCACAGCAAAGGCCGGCCGATGTGGAACCTGGCAACGAAGTAGCGAGCATGAAGCCAGAGAGTTACCAAGATGTCTGAGGGAGACTCAGCGCGTCTCAACGGAGCTTTGGGATCAAACATCAGCATTGGCGGCAACCTTTCGCGCCATTGCTCTAGCTGACGAAGGAGCTCATCTTCCACAGGCTCGGGAGGATAGTCACTTGTAGCGCCTACGGTTGTGAGCATTTTCTCATCACGGTGTAGTGGCACTACCAAGTTAACAAGACTTACTTGAATGAAAAAGACTATTGCGAGCCCGAGTCAAGATGAGCCGATGAGCCAGCTGCGACAAGAAGTGGTAATGAAAGAACGGATCGTCTCCTGGGTAACGGAAAGAACCAAACGAGGCTATATCCTCAACGGATATGAACTTTGGCAAGGCGATTTGTTCCTCTAGTTCTAATGAGTGGCTCGGAGGGAGGTTGAGTTCTTGCGTAAGAACGGCTTCAAACATGCTTGTGATCCAGAAAAGACGTGACTGCATGTCGAGCATCCACTCATCTCGTTCTCTCGAGATACTTTGGCCGCATCAGTGATAGTTGTGTTCGACAAGCTCAGGGCAGCTTACTTGTTCCAGAAAAAGGCGCAGCATGAACTCGCTTTGTTGAGCATAGCCCACCAGTCGATAGGCCGCAGAGCTTCTGCGTAAAATAAGCTGACAAGGATTAGCATGGCCAGAAACTGAGCACATTGAAAGACACATACCCAGACAGTAGATAGAATTGGCAAGCCTGGATTCCTTGATCACATATCAAGAAGCCGAACCTCTTTCTTGCTTCGTTGAAAAATGCCAGCCCGGGCATACCGCTGTCCCGATCATTAAGACGTCCGGGCGTAGGAGAGCTTTTTGCGCCAGCCGCTGATGAGAATCCAGCTTCTCTTAACGCTTTCTGACTTATGACACCTAGAGCCATGACGACTAGAACTATGCAGCTTTCGATACATATTCCAAAGTTGCCATCTATGGCGACGCCCAGGGTCCGCTGAAAGTAGATCTTCTGGTCCAGGATAGGGCTGGCAAGATTAAATGTTGAAAAGCAAACGTCAGACAGCTCTTTTAGAGTAGAGATGCTCAACTCTGACAGCCAATCAGGCTCAAACTCTGAGAACGATGGGTGCTGCAGGTTCGGTCGAGATGATTCCAGTCTGGTAGCATAATCCGGCCCGTTCACTTGGCATGACAGCTTGACGGATTCCGGTAACGCCGACTGAATCGCAGGCCAGAACAGCACTCGGTGAGCGCTGAAGGATATTGGTGGACTTTGATCTGAAGAAGGAGTAGTTGCAACAGGTTCGCGTCTCTGTATGAAGGACGGTACGCCCAAGACCTCGCTGGAGTTTGCAGGAGATCTTGGGATCATCTCACGAAGGTGGGAGGCGAGAACACGACTTTCAGCTGTAGAAGCCGCGTCGCTCACTTTGCCGTCATCGATCTTACCCTCGATGCGTCGAAGAATGTTGACGATCATGCCTAGGGACGCTTCATTCCTGATGACAGCTCAGTCTCTACACCAGACACGCGTCGACCATGTTTTCGTAGATATTACCTGGTTGCTTTTCGCTGGCCGAAGCGACACTGTATGCCGAGTGACTTGCATAAGCCACAAGGAAAGTCTTCATCACATCTTGTCTTCTTCTGGCGACAGTATTCGCAGGCCTAGTAGTGTGTCAGGTTAGAGTCATAGCTCACCTCAGAGGCAGCAGACCGCTCTTTGCGTACCTGTCTGGCGATAAAACCTCTTTGACGCTTTGAGGGAGGTCCATCATCTGAGACCTGTCCCTCTGCACCTGGAGTGTCTTCTTGCTCTGCCATTCTGGCTGCTTGTACGTGCGAGGTCTTGATTCCGGGGAGAAATTTCAAACTCCGAGAGGAGTTTGTTATAGCCCAAACCTGTTTAGGCAAATTTCGAGATTGTGGGGCATAGGTCTTGGTAGCCTGAACCCAGCATTTAACGAGGTAAAGGCACGGCAGTCGATTAG
>JAJODA010001645.1:0-11189 GCA_021730345.1 Fusarium cicatricum | reverse complement strand
ATAATAGTAATATAATAATATTGCTATAGTATATTTAGTTAAGTAGCTATACTAAGCTATATAATAATAGACCTCTCTATAAGAGAAGCTTATAGTTACGTAATTAATACTATACCTAATTAGGATTAATAACTAAGCTTTTTCCTTTTTTAAACTTTAAAAAAATAGTAAAATAGAGAGAAAATTAAAATACTTTATAATTATAAAAATACCCTTAAAAAATAGAGATAATTTAATTAATTTAATTTAATTTAATTTATAACTTAAATTAATTAATTTATAAAGAGGCTAGCTTAAATTAGATTAATTAAACTTAAATTAGTAGGAATTAAATTAAGCGTAACGCTATATAAGGTATCTCTTTAAGGCCTAAGGATCTCCGCTCCGTATTTCGCCCCATATGACCCATGTGACCACAGCAGTACATGAGGGGTACCCACTTGTTCTCCTCAAGAAGGATTTACTACTAAAACACTATATAAATCATTCTTCAGAAGAATAATCAGAATGGCTTTAAATCCCGATGCATCACAGGTTGCCAATGCATACGATGACAAGAGCTTTATCAAGGAAGCTCACAGCCGCCGGCTCTGGTCAGGTGACTCAAAATAGGCATGAAAAGAGGCGTCAACGCCGGAAGCAGACTGTGTACGGATGTCGGGTCTGCAATGTTGCGATTTGTAATAATAAGAACTGCTGGTACCGCTATCATGGGCAAAATTAGGTGGTAAGAGAAGTACCTTTAGTTTAATGCATTTTAATTGGACTGACCCCGCTGTCGTGACCCGTGCGGAGGTCCTTGGGCCTCAAAGAGATACCTGGGTGTCCGCCTCTAACCCAACGCCATCAAATCAAACCGCCTTCAATCCATATATATACACAATCATCCCATCATTCCGCACGTAAAATCTTCGGCAATCTTATCATATCACTCATCACTGTTCCGCAATCCCCCACTCCTGCATCACCGTCGGATTCTGGACCGCACCCCCTTTTTGCCCACTCAACCACGCCCGACAAGCCTCGAGATGCGCATACTCCTCCGCATCATGGACTCCCAAGCTCCTCATCTTCACGTCCGCCACCTCCAGGACGCTCCGTCCTGCCGCATCTCTCGCATGCACCATCGCGCCGTCCTCGACGAGCTGTCGCACTGCCAGTTTACGCCCGCAACGAACTGCGATGTGTAGTGCTGTCTCGCCCGCCCTGTTGCGCGCATTGATCTCTGCGCCGGCGGCGATGAGCTTGTTCAGAATCTTTGGGCCGAGCTTGTAATCGTCGTCCTCGGGGAGTTGAGCAGCAAAGGCCATGAGGGGTGTGTTGCCATGGATATCGTAGTGGTTTAGGTCGACACCTGCGTTGATCAAGACTTCTACGGACTGAAGGCGAGTCTCCAGTCGCTGTGTACACGAGTCCGAATCCTTGGAAGCCTGTTCTCTTCTTCGTTTGCGGTCTATAGGCCTGCAGTTCTCGTCCAAACTATACTTTTGCAAGAGGCTAGTTGTGCTCATCGTCGCGGCAGCGAGACAATGCAGCCCATTGCGGCCTTCCGAATCTTCCAAGAGCGGGTCGAGAGCTGCTTCTCTGATAAGTTCGACCAGTCGTGCCTCTCGTGAGATGGCATTGTCGGGATAAGGATCGGCGTTTCCATGCTGCTGATGCCTCGATGGTGGAGGATCAAGGTCCATTGCTTGGGTATACATTCTGTTGATACCAACCGCGTGCTCGGGTTCCTCAATCGCCAACGTAGGTGTAACATTGAAGGCGTCGCGCTTTGCGCAGCTCGGTGCTATGCAGATTCGAAAGAACTGGGTCCGAAGGTCGGCAGAGACGTCCTTGGCAAGTAGGATATGAGAAAAAGCGCGCCCGTAATGATCGCGAGCATCAAAGTCAAAGCCCTTCTGAGCTAGACTGACGAGTAACTGCGATAGTAACGGCTCGTTTCTGAACCAGCCACGGTGAAGCACGTGTAAGAGGGTTTGGCCGGCTGAATTGCGCGCATTGATAACATCAGAGCCTGGGTTTGACAGGAGGGCCTGGAATAGATGGTCCTGTAGCCCTCGCGCCGCCATGAGATGAAGTAACGTATTGCCGAAAGGGTCGCACTGGTTCATGTCAAAACCGTTGAGGATGTTGTTCAAAGACTGCTGCACCGTATGCGATAGGCCATTCATTGTTACCCATGCTGGGTGCTGAACATCTTCAAAGGCGTGGCACCAACAAGACCTTTTCATGTGTTGCTCGGCCTTGGGGAAGCACGGTGCCCGGCCTTGGTACAGCACATCGAGAAGTAGGAAGTCGCCGGGTAGGTAGTAAGGTCCATTGGGTAGAGTTTGCGGCGAGTCTGGGTCGTTCAGCCATGTCCTCTCAGACGAGGAGTCGTCTGGAATAGGCGAAAGACTCTCGGCTCGATAGTTGATGGGCGCCGTGTACCTCTTGACGAGCCTTTTTACACTCTTGATGTATGGATCGGAATATTCGTTGAGTAGACGTTGCAAAGAACCAGTAGTACAATCTGTAGACGCTGTCATCAACGTCGTTTGCCGTAGAAAGCGCTGAAAGACGCCTTCGGGCTCTTGCTGCTGGGTTGCTAGCCTCGCTTGTTGAGGAGCCGCGGGTCTATTTGAGATGGGCTGTTGGGGCGAGAATTGGTTAAACGGCGGTACCGCGAGTGAAGGGTTCGTTGCATAGTTTCTCACGAGATTCGGCGTAGGGTTTGGGTTGAGCATGGGGGCTGTCGCATCAGTCGGGGAAGCGAATGAGTTCCAGCTAGAGTTGGTGCGCGTGGGCGATAGCGAGAGCTCGTCAAGCCGTCGGACCATGTCATCCTCGTTTCGCGGATGCAACCATCGTGGCTGCTTATTGAGCAGCGCGCCCAATTTCTTGTTGGCCGATTCCTTTCTACGTAGATCATCATCAGCACCAGCACAGAGTATCGTAGCTAAGAAACAACGTACCCAGGAGCTTCGCTGGGGGATTTGGAGTGGACGACAGCCAGAATTTTTTCAAGTGGAAGCGTCGTGTAGAGATATAGCCGAGACATCTTGCGCTCTGATGATGCGTTCCATAGCGGCGGGCGCCCTGTATTGGTCTTGTTTGATCCGCTGGGCGAGGCAGACGATACAGGGACTCTGAGAGTCGAAGGCGATGCCCCGCCGTTGTTCATGATGGCGGCGGCTCCGATTGATGGGTTTAGTGATGAGTTCGCTCTACAAGGCAACGCTTCAAGTAGCGTGGCTATTGTTGATCAATAGAAAGATGGCAAACGCAGCCTTACATGAATGGATGAGAAGCATGTAAGACTAGATATGAGGCGCCCATCATGCAAGCACGGGCAGCACAAGCTTATAACTTGAGGCGTCTTAGCGGTGCAGCACCCTCTTTTCGCAGGCCGCAAAAAAGGTCGCAAGAGGCAGTGACTAAAAATGGATGCAACGGCCAACAACCAGAGGCCGGCCTCTCTGGCTGCTTTTGTGTGAATATTGGGTGTGTGCGGCGGGCATAGGTCATGAGTGCGGCCCCCAAGGCAGGGGCACAAGTTCCAATTAACCTGGCTGAGATGCTGTAAAGCACTGCATCATGGCCTTAGCTTGCGGGTTTATCCGCAGGCAGAGTTGCATCTTGAGAATGGTGGCAGGCCGCCAGATGGGGAGGATGAGCTGCTGCGCCCCACGGCTCGTAGGAGGCCTGCCTTGAATGAGTGTCGCAGATGCTTAGTGTGGGACAAGCCGCAGGATAAATGGATAATTGAGGTTCAAAAGCAATGCCGTAGGAGATGTGTGTGCCGTATATCCATATTCTGTAGTCCGTGTCTAGATTGATCTCATCTGTTCATCAATGTGTTGCTGTGAACAACTTTGGCCGTGGTGTTGTTGCAAGTTTAACGTTACAGGGGCGGTTACAGCACCTGTTAGAGCTGCCGTTAAGCGCCTCCGGCCACCTCCTGCAAGGCCACCTCGAGCATCATCACACTCTACTCGTGCTGGCTTTTACGAATTCAGATTCAAAGAATCTCTGAAAATTTCATCCAGAAAACCACACTAGCCCCATGAGCTCGGGAGGGAGCTGAGCACATTGAGGAATTGGATGCAAACAAGACGGGAGGCGCAGGTCACGCCCTACGGCGGCTGTGCATGGTGGCTGGGCAAGAAACCAGGCACAAGGTGCTTGCGCCACTCTAGGCGTTGAACCAGGCTTTCCATATCACCATTATGACCACATCGTGTTTTTTTAGGCTGCTTCAAGTAGGATACAGCCCTATGAGTGGCAGAGAAGATGCCGAGATTAATCTTGATGGGATCTTGATCGAGTTTAGGTCAATGTATGGTTCTGTCTAAGGTGATGAGGAAATGGCTGAGAAGCCCTGTAGGCTGCTTGAAGTAGACTTTGGTTGATCAACTAAACTTCAGCGATCCAGTAGGAAGTCAAGTATTGGTCCTTCAGTAGCCAGCCAAGTCTCAGCAATTAAACAACCAACTATTTAGACGTAAGAGGTTCAGTAACACGGGCTCAAGAAGAACTTGAGAGCCGGACGAGACCAATGTCGTATTGTCCCAAGTCAACCTCGTGCTTCTTAATTGAAGGGCATGTGCGTTAACTCATCGGCAAATATCTTGAGAAACCCGGCTCGCGTAGATCAATTTGAAACAAGACACATGATAAATGCAGAGGTTCTAGGGGGTAACTTGCATTTATTTCATGTCGCAATTTCGAGTGAATTATAGAAGGAGCGGCGCCATAAAAGAATAGAAAGGTACAAAGATAATCAGAATTTTAAATCCAAGGTAGGTAGGTAATTGACAAACAAACAGCTAATCCAGTCTAATGAACTGCCAAATAAATAAGAAAACTCAACTAAAATTCCCGACCGTCTATCCAAGTATATAGTCCCATGTTATACATGCTTTAAATGAAACGAAAGCAAAGCTCATAAGTGCTCCAGTAGTGTACAATAACCCAACGCCATTGCTAAAGCCGCAGCCGCGGTCATGGAAATAGAGCCCATCCTCCCCCAAAAATAGTGGAGGCTTCCGCCAAAGGCACGCCTCCCTTCACCAACCTCGATCATCTGGTTGCTTGTCCCTTGAAACTCTTTTCGAAAGCCGCTATTACATCGGCTTGCTTGAAGGCACTTCGTCCAGTCTTCTGTCCGGTGGCGTAGAATCGCTCGGTTGCATCGACATTGGTTGCCCAACTGCTGAGCGTGGCGCCGTTGGATGTGCCATGGCCGCCCGTGTAAGTGTAAGCGGAGCCAGAGCCGCCGGAGCTGCAACCCTACAGTTAGCACCAACATGACAGTCATATATAGATGAATGGGAGCGATACTTACTGGTTACTTGCTGGTGAGTTCATGTTTGTTGGTTTTGAAATGTTTTAAAAGTTGGATGTCCTATTGTTGGTTCGTCTTAGACTGGATGGTTGGTTGCGATAAACACTTAGAAGTAGCTAGAGTTGGAGATGATGATGCTGGGCTCTACCAATGTTCACGAAGGCCAAGGGAAATGGCCTCTTTTAAATGTAATAAACGGCCCTCACGAGAGCATCAGGCTCGCAAAGAAGACCCTAGCAATCTACGAACTGGAAAAATATCAACACAGCACATCTCGTTGAGCAATATTGCGCATCGCGCAAAAGAGTCGAGTCAATGGCCCCCAACTTTTCGGCCAGCCCAGGCAGTAATGGGGACTTTGGGGAACAAACGGAAATTTTGCGCAAAATCCGTAAGTGGAAGAAGCATGGAAGACAGCCGTCATTCGGTTGTTACCGCTATCAAGACTGCAAACTATGAAACTAACTGTCTTGAGTGGCAGGGCAAGCTTGAAACGGCGCCCGCGAGCAAATCCATCCACTACTACGCCATCTGGGAACGGTTGGCATGGGCGTTGTGGGCGGAGGCGAAGCCAGAACTGCGGTGGTCACGAGCAAACACTCAACTGATTAGAGAGCCCCGAATTGCAAAGTCGAATAACTGAATTGGCGGACAACGTGCCAAGCAGAGCCTGTCGCCAATGCGAGGAACAGGAACCTGAAGGTGAGACAAGAGGGATTCGCGAATTGGAGATGGGCCCCCTTGCAGCCGTTAGCCACATCTGACGTTATCTCCAGGGGCAGGCAGGGAGATGACAAGACGTGGCTAAATCTCTCAAACTGCAACAATTAAGCTCATCGTGTTAGGCACAGTCACATTGTCGCGGTCTGGAGCCAATCACTCCGCCTTTTTCGAGATTGAGAAACACAGCGTGCGAGCCGAACCGTTTGGTCTGTAACCTTGCTGATACTAGGCATTTATTCCCCGGCCGAGAATCTTTTGCTCTGCGATTTGTGCCCTGTTGTTCAAGTACACAGGTGGAAGTGAAGCTATCATGGCGCGAGCCTTGGCTGCGGCCGGATGCCTCCAGTACCGTCTACACATGCGCACAAGAACTGACAATGTTGAATATAACCTGAAATACTCTGGACACTTCATATACCATAAAATTTTAGCCCTGGTTCCTAAGATAAAGTTATCTAGGAACCTGTTGAACTCGACACTAGCTACTTGATGTTTATGGGGTTACGGGCTGTCTCAAGTTAGCCAGGTTTGTGTCTACAACAAGTGGAGGGACGGACGTATGACGGTGAGTCAGTGATTTTGGCCGTTTATCGATCCCCTGTCGCATGCCACAATCCCCACAGCCACTGACAACAACCACGGCTTCATGATGGCCGCCATGACCATAATGCCGCCCTGGACATTGTCGGCTTGACGATCAAAGTTGCCTCCCTCAAACCTGAGGCGAGCAAACTGGAATAATAGAGAAGCCGTTTGTCTCAGCTGGGAGAACTTTGGACATAGATGGGCACCACAGGAAAAGATGGCTGCCTTCAGCCGTGCTTTAGTGGGAGGCAACCGACGCACCCCAAGATGGGCCTCGATTTTTTAAAAAGGATGAGGAGCATTTGGTTTTTATAAAGATGTTTCTGTAAAATAAACTTCTAGTCAGTAAGGAATTTGATCATAACCTAGCAAAGCAGGGTAAGCCCCCCCAGGTTTCGTGATTGTCTGCCAATCGCAGTTTCAAAACAGACCACTGTACAGCCTTTATTGATGTTCTCACGTGATGTCGCGATTGTCAACCATCCCTCCGTTTCAACACCACGTTCGTAATCATCAATTCCCTCACTACCGTATGCTTCATGTTCCGATTCGACCCGAAGTCATTGCAATTATATCTGTAGACGACGAAAATGAACCGGGAGATTGCAGCATCAGTATCGTCGCTTCACTGGTGAGTGATCCTTGACCGATGCGATCCTTGCTTTCGGTTACCGGCTTCGCCTAGATAGCCATGTCTTACACGGGCCTCTTGTTCATACTTTGATTTGCTGGTTTCTCGATTGAAATATTGTTGCTATCATATCATGACCCTTTCATCTTTTGTCAATTTCACGTTGTAACTCTTTGATGATTTCTCGCTGTTTTTAAGCCAGACACTTGTGCTGTAGTTTAAACATCAAGAAAGAGTAAAGCCAATGACACAGGCATTTAACCTTAAACAAACATCAAATCATTATTCATGATCTCTCTAAAATATTACTGAATCTAAATGATACATCAATAACCTTGAATTCAGATATGACCTGACAAAAAGCTTACCCTGGACTTGTTATGGAAATCGCAGAATCACGCGACAATTCCCTTATCTTGACAAGGCATCCGCAAAAGGGGCCACTGACTTGCAATGCCCAACAGATACGACAATCGTAAAGTTTCAGTTCCTGCTATTCCGAGACCCTTACAGGAGTCCCATCACCATGGGTAGGGCTGCAGATCACCCGTGGGCTGGGCATACCTCAAGTGGAAGCGCCGAGAGCATCGGTGAAAGAGGTCTACAAGCCGAAATCACGGGATTCACCGACTCATATACCCGTCCATCGACTCACTCCGAGGTGAGGGTAATGGCGGTGACACCTGTCTCGCTCCGATATTGTGGATGCTGTCTCACCGCGGCCCGTGGTCGTCCATGCCAGTCCCCGGTCTGCGAATGGCTTCGGCACGGTCTCACCTCGAGTTAACGGACGGAACGTCTAGAAGAGGTCTCTAGAATGGGTCCTACAAGGTAAACCATCGGTCATGTACCGAGACATGGGTTCCTTAAAACTGGCCACTGGATAACAGACACTTGCAGAAGCCATCCTGGCTATTACGGCCTGGAAACTTTCAATACGATGTTACGAATGGTCATCTTGAAGGTCAAAGCCATTCAGATTCTTCTGGAAGGTATCTACGAGTTATGTCAGAGCCTCACGGGTAACTTACACAAGCCGCACACCTTCTGTTCCATCGCATTCCAGTGTCTCGGTACTTGAGCCTCAACATTCCAACGGTCGCAAGCCATGTTTCTAGAAGTCTAGAAGTTTGATTTGCCAATTGCACACCCTGGTCCACTCTCAACGTCGACCGAATGACAACCGGCCGATAATCCATCCAACCCCCACGAGCTCACCGAGCCTCCATTGACGACGACTTTGCCCTCCCCGACAGGCTCTTTACCTGGGTGGAGCTCTGCCGGCTGTCAGGGGTCGTCGTTTGGAGGCTCTGCCGGGCCACTGGTCCACAGGATATGGTGTGAGGTGAGCAAGGTGAAGGGGCCACGGCTGACGATAGGTAACCCAGTTGAGATAAGGGACGTCGACAGTATCATGATCGGGCTGGCGGTCCGGTGCCGGTTGGGTATTTGCGTCGCGATATGGCAGGGAGTTGTTGCCATCGCCAGGAGTCTGTGGTCTGCTGTGGCCTGTCGGTAAAGATTAGGTGCTTGGACAACATTGACGAGGGAAACATATAAAGAACAGCGTGCCCAGCGCAAGAGCTAGAAGAACCAGCCATTCCGAGCATCAACAGACAACACACACTGAACAGCACTTCAACGAAAGACTCCAAGTCTTACAACCAAGGCCCAAACACTACCATCATCGAATACCCCCAACATGGCGACCGATTACAAGTTTGAAGGTTGGATGGGTGAAGACCCTTCATCAGCCGAAGGAAACATGATCTGGAAGGAGTACGAGCCCAAGCCTTGGGAGGAATCAGATGTCGATATCAAGATCACCCACTCGGGCATCTGCGGCTCTGACATTCACACTCTGCGAGCTGGCTGGGTATGCCGCCCCTGATCTTCCGAGATATCACAACCGAGAACTGCTGGTTGTGATATATAGAGTGAATAAGCTAACAGGCAACAGGGCCCAACAGACTTCCCCTGCGTTGTCGGCCACGAAATCGTTGGTGTCGCCGTCCGAGTCGGATCCGAGGCCGAGGGAAACATCAAGGTTGGCGATATGGTCGGTGTCGGCGCCCAGACAGACTCGTGCCGATCCCGCGGCGGCCCATGCCAGGCCTGCGAGAGCGACCTAGAGAACTACTGCAAGGAGATGCACTTGACATACAACACGACGTACCGGACAGGCGGCAAGGCATACGGCGGCTACGCCCTGTACCACCGCAGTCCGTCACACTTTGTGATCAAGATCCCTGATGGCTTGCTCCCAGAGCACGCAGCGCCAATGCTCTGCGGCGGTGTCACCGTCTATTCCCCTCTCAAGGTCTTCGGCGCCGGCCCCGGGAAGCGGATCGGTGTCGTCGGTGTCGGCGGTCTCGGTCACTTTGCGGTGCTCATCGCCAAGGCCATGGGCGCGAGTAGAGTCGTGGGTATCTCGCGACGATCGGATAAGAGGGAGGAAGCTCTTGCTTTGGGAGCTGATGAGTATATCGCGACGGCTGAAGATGAGAATTGGTCTCAGAAGCACGCCGGCACTCTCGACCTGATCATCTGCACGGTCTCTTCTCCAAAGGTACGTTACTGTTCTAGTTCCAGGTTGTTCTTTGTTCTCGTGCTCCTGCGTGGTGGTGTGTCGTACAGCGTTTGCTTGACGATGAAGCGCAGTTCTGGAAACAAGGAATGCCGCAACCATCTTCCTGGCTCTGCACCTAACTTGATGCTGTGCTTTTCAAGTCCACATGACTAACATCACCCTACTCTTAGATGCCTCTACAAGAGTACTTTGACATGCTCGGCCTTGATGGCACACTTGTGCAGGTCGGCATTCCCGAGGAGCCCATCCCCGTAAGCGCATGGGCGCTGGTACCAGCACGACGAAGGCTCGCCGGTTCACTCATCGGCAGCCCTAAGGAGATCGAGGAGCTCTTCCAGCTTGCAGCAGAGAAGCAGATTATCCCATGGGTTGAGAAGAGGCCCATGTCCGATGCGAACCGGGCTATCATTGACATGGAGGCGGGCAAGCCTCGATTCCGTTACGTGCTTGTCAACGAGTTCCCCGACGTCGAAGAGACCGAAGAACAGCGAGTCGAGGAGCCTGACGCCAAGGCTGATAATGAGCCCAAGGAGGAGAAGCCCGAGGAGAAGCCCGAGGAGAAGAAGGATGATGACGCCAAGGAGAGGGAAAGCAAGGATGATGAATGAGTTGTTTGTTTGACGGGATAGTTTGGCGTTGGATGGCGTTTTCCTTGTTCTACTATTCTTGATTCTTCCTGGATGGTGTCCAGAAAACAACGGAAGTCAGCTGCTTCCATGTATCAATAGCATAGAAACCGCCAGAGGAGAGCATCCTGGCAAAGCTTGGGATAGTTGGTTCTGATAACAATAGACAATAGACGACTTAGATTTGGATAACATTTGACGCTGCTGGTCGAGATTAGTACTTGAAGATTGTTGAACCGTGTAGCCACCAACAGACGGGCAGACAAGCTTGGGACACTGATCTGTGTATTTTCTCATGGACCCAATTGCTCTTTATCATTTAGCATCAACACCCACTTCACAATCACTCACGTCGAAGGGATGCTGTCAGTCACCCACCCTCAGCGTGCCGTTCACATCAAATCCAATCTTGTTGCCCCCAATTTCCCCCTTTCCGGGGGCAGATTCTGCAAAGCTGCATTCTCGCCCTGAGGGTGTGCGGTCCAGAAAGAGTAGTCTTGACTAGAAAAGGACGCCAATCTCAAAGAACCGGCCAAAAGCAGTAGCCAGCAAAACTATCGGCACCAAGCTCAATAGCCCTTGTAGCATCGACAGCCAATCCCTGCCCTCAGCTCGGCCCAGGCCGGGCCTCGACCGTCATGGGTGACCCCTGCCGAGATTGCCAGCTGTCCCACAGCACAGCCAGCCCAAGCAAAACGGACTATG
>JAJODA010001644.1:0-17278 GCA_021730345.1 Fusarium cicatricum | reverse complement strand
CAGCATCCAGCACCCAAATCCTGCGCTCAAATCCGGCATTCAAAATTCAGAACCCAGGTTTTAGTGTCCAGGTTTCAGTGTCTAGGTTTCAGTATCCAGGTTTCAGTATCCAGGTTTCAGCGTCTAGGTTTCAGCAGTAAAATCCAGCATCCAAATCTAGCATCCAAATCCAGTATGCATTGAGTATAGCTCAAATCCATCACTCAAATCTAGCATGCAAACCCCGCACCCAAGTTCAGCGCGTAAATCCAGCATCCAGGTTCAGCACCCAAATTCAGCACTCAAACCCAGCACTCAAACTCGGCATGCAAACCCCCGCACCCAGGTCCAGTGCGTAAATCCAGCACCCAAGTCCAGTGCGTAAATCCAGCATCCAAATCCAGTATCCAAATTGAGTGCAGCTCAAATCCAGCACTCAAACCCAGCATGCATACCCCGCACCCAAGTTCAGTGCGTAAATCCAGCATCCAGGTTCAGTCCTCATATCCAGCGCGAAAGTTCATCCGTGTGTCTCCAAAGATCCCAAACAGCTAGGAACTCCCGTTACGAAGAATGTCTGATCCGTGCGGCTGTAACCTGTGCCATGTCGAACGATTTGTCAGATGTGACTGCTGATTCGATTTTGTCAGCCAAACAAGTACAAATGCGCGCGAGCTTGTTTGGACATCCTGCAAGCACGCTAGACGCTGCTAATTTTAAAGCTGATCCGCCTTTTTCTCTCGAGTCTTTTCTTTAAAATAGTCAGCTTGATAATCTTTCTCTGAGGAAGAGGATGCTACGCATACATGATCAACTCAGATGCCTGCGAGTAGATCATGGTAAAAAGCGGAGATGGTCCCGAGAGGTATCTCCAGCTTACACCAGCACGCTTGCGTTCTTTCAGCTCACGCCTTAAATCGTTGGGATGCTGGTGGCTCTCTTGAGCGCTCATATATATGTCGATAGCAACGCTTGCATCGCCATAGCCAGGCTTTCGGATCATTCCTCCAGACTCCCTTTCAGACTTAATAACAGCCTCAAGCGAAACAAAGAGTCGCATCAACTGAACATAAGCCAGTCGTCGGAGCAGATATGTCCCTTGCTTTCCACAGATGACACCATCCACAGCTTTGAATGCGTTGATTATGCAGGAGTCTGAACTGTTGGTGAAGTTAGGTAATCTGGTCTTTCTCAGGAGCGAAATCCAGTCTGGTATGGTCTTTTCACAATTCTCTGCGAAAGAGTTTAATAAGTCATGTCCGACGAGTCTGCGGCTTAAGGAAGCCACAAGTGCTAACTTCCTTTTACCGGCATTTTCCACGTCTTTCTCCGGCAGTGCGTATGCTTGCCTGTCTTGATGATTAGTTCAAACACGTTGCTTCGCGGTTGGGCTGTTAACCTTTCAGGTTGGTTTTTGGGCTTGCGACGTGACAGTTTGTTTACACCATTCCTCCTGGTTCTTGCATTCTTTAGCTTCTCGTTGCCTCTGGAAGGCCTATTGAAAGCGTTGTGTTCAAATGTTGTCTTCGCCGACGTTCGTGCTTTTACATTTTGACTACCAATCTGCTTGGTATTGGAGAAGGCATTGTCTCTGCGCCTCATCAGGTCGAATTCGCTGTCAACGTCCATGGGATCATAGTTTTGTTGTTGAAAAGGCTCGCTACCAATGTTCATGGGATCGTAGATACCTATTTCGTGAGGCTCGCTGTCGGCATTCTTATCGGCGTAGATATCTATCTCGAAAGGCTTGCCGTCATCGTCCATGACTTGCGCCATTTCGTCAGGCTCGTGAGTTGAGGCGTGTGTGTATGACTATTGTGTTATTTTGAACGTTTTGTGAAGCAAGTACGTTCATCCCGACGTCAAAGATCCCATAACAGGGTCATGTATATATATACTAGTCAGCTACTGATCATCCCCGAAACCCGGCATCAGAACGTTTCTTGTTCACGCTTTCTGGGTTTCCTTTTTCTGGAAACCGTTTTCACGAACCTGTTTGCTGGGTCAAGTTTCACGGGTTCCTGTGCTTCGTGTAGACACACACATCTCGCAGATCAAAACAGTTAATGGTGTTAGGTTTTCAGCTTGTCTGTCCTTTAACAGTTTCACGCTTTCGTATAGCTTCAACCTCAGCACCTGACGGAGGATTCGATTGCATTTCGTTTACTGCTTCTTGTGTCAAGGCTGTGACTTATTCACCAAATCACTCTAGGAGCTGTTTTCCAACTTATTCCAATAAATCTCACGATCCAACACAGTCGGTTTCGCTAGTGCTTCTTACTGGTACAAACAGAGTTACTTTAGTAGCCTCGATGACCCGCCACAAAACACGTAAAAGTGATTGGGTGTCAGAGTGAGCGCGGCCTGGATTCGTGCTGTTGCTGTTATCTAGTATCGATTGTAGCGATCATCAGCCAAGTCTTGATCTCACCACTTATATTTCGCATGCTGCACCTGTGTAGTAGTATGTAATGGGAAGCACATGATCCTAAAAACGTCCCAGACGACGTGCCCGGCCCCACGCAACGATTCAAGATTATTACATCTATTTTTACAGACTTGACACGTTTAATTTCGTCTTCAGTTCCGTTCGTCGCCAACTCGTTCCTCCTCCCCCACTGGATCAATCTTGAAAGCTACCATCCAGAAATCTCACATGTTACCATATCCTAATCAGCACCGGACTAAATCTCCAGTCACATCATCAGCCCGCGAAGCAAAGGCGCGAAAGAAGTTCAATCGGATACTCTTTCACGATCTCTGCGGCCTCCGAATGCAAGGTCCAGACGTGTGTCCTCTCGGATCCCCTCTGGAATATAGTGGTTAGCATTGATGGAATTATCGAGTCAATTCACCTGTCATTTCTTCTCTCTTCACTCAGGTCATATGACAAATCCACCGCTTGGTCCATGGTGATGAACATGGTGGCTTTCGTTCTTCTTATATCCTATCTCCCACCAGTCGGTTCCTATCTTGACCTCCACGGCGTTGAATCAAAATGGACAGTGTGCCTTTTCTCCACGATTACACTGCCAAACCATTCTTTTCTTTGAGAAGAGACCGAGCTATCGATGACTTGTGATGGCTTACTAGGAAGCTTGTGCGGAGTGCGCCCGAGTGACGAAAGGGCTTACCGAACACCCACTAATCACTCACTGGACCTATAGTGGAGGCCCCTCTGAGCCAAACTCCAGCAGCCTAGGCAAGGCCGCGATTTCTCCTCTCTCTTTTCCAATGGTGACACAATCAAGCAGAGTAACAAAAATATGTGACTTTCTCACGTGAATATGCATATCATTCTCGCGACAACTTGAAAGCTGTCGTCGGCTTCCGATGTTCTTGCCTGGCTCCTGCTTGGGGCTGGGGAAGATTTCTGAAGAAAGTCTGCCCTAACCTTTGATGATGATGATGATGAGGAACCAAGCATACTCGAAAAGAGACCCTAGTCCAAAGATCACTAATCTATTGGCTATAATCTCTGATGGAGGAAACAATCTCTCTTTCATAGCATGAGTAACTATTACATGATATCCTTGACTGTTAAGGATGGAACGAGAATTGGGTCAATTGCAACGGCGATTGTCCTGAAGGCTCAAGGTGGAGAATGACAGGACGCTGGAAACAGGAACCTGGGTCCAGGTACTGTAAACGGAGACAAGCTCTTTGGCGCCTAGGAAAGCGCCTGTTTTTCGCGTTGGACTTACTTTCGACACTCGACCTATTTTTAATTTTCCAACCTGCCAACTCTCAATATTTGAGCGCGAGCGGGATAGAAATAAAAACCCAGAGAATTGTTCAATATTGGTCTCGACATCGTTTGGCATGTTCATCAATTACGGCACTCTTACACATTGGTGGTGACCTCTTTCTATCAATGCCAACATGTCAATCAACCAGTCCACAAATTACGCAGCAGCCACTGGCAATGCGTTCCCATGCGAGATTAACCCGAGCCTTTCCATTGCAACGCTCGCAGAGGGCTTGGTCATGGACGACGCAAAGGTTCAATTCAGAGAGAACCTAGAGAGAATCTACGACCTCTGGAAATCTATGGTGCAAAAGTACACGCTACCATCCACTACGGCATGCAACGACCCCTGCATCGTCAAGGTACTTCACGACCTGGCAGGAGACTTCAAGAACGCAGATGCATCGGTTTCAAGATTCGCCTCGGTTCTGTCAGCGCGATTGATGGATTCCTTACAGAGCCGGATAAAGTCTGACCGCCGAGCTCGCAAGGTTATCCTTAGAAAGAGGGCCGACAGCATTGTGACGGACATGTATGTGAATGCTCTCAGCTCGCTCGCAAATACGGCAGCTGCTCGGCCTCAGGCATTTTGGTTTCGCCGGCTTCATAAGCGGCGGACATGTTTAGCGGGGTCGGCGCCGTTGCTCATTGTTTTCTATACAGGAAAAGCAGAACGGATTATGTGAGTCGCTTCCCCTGACATTTTTAGAAGCCAGCTTTGACGGCTGCTAATTTACACATGGTAAGGCGGAATTTAAAAGTGTCTAACGGGAATTTGCACGCGGTTGCCGCTGAAGTGTACCGTCGCTGCCCTCCAGAGGTGGTACAGGCCGCCGAGTACATAATGCAGGTGGGGGAATCCAATGGGGGGATTAGCGCCGAAGAAAAGCAGGTACATATCGAGAAGCTGAGGTACATGCTCCCCTGACGAGAAATGTCACTCGCCATGATCTGTATGTCCACCATAGTATCTACGTACCATAGTATCTGCCCTCGGCGCTAAGGGTAGGGGGCTCGAGGTATACTAGGATTGGCGACTAACTAGTATCCTCCCCTAGGCACGTTAATAGATGACTAGCAGCGAGGAGATACTATTATCCCTCTTAAGTAAAATTTTATAAAGAACTACACTCCTCTGACTCTACAACACGGTTTTACCAGTATCACACATCCAGAATGACAATCTCATGCCAGAAAGGAAAAATTACTAGTAATATAACACTCTACAGTAAGCTATCCCCACTTACTGTCTTAATTTTTGACCTCCACCAGATAACTAATAACATAACGTTACCAGTGTCATACGCCCAGTATGGCAGCCTTATGCCAGTAATGGATACTTACTGGTAAAATATTAACTATATAAGGCTTAGAAGCAAGGGAGAGAAAAAGTAAAGCATTTATATCACCCATTTCGACACGAGGTATCTGAGCCGTCGCGTCATAATTACGGGCTGGCGTCTGAGCTCACATTCTAAGAAGGTGCCTAACAGTTCTTGGTTTCCATTGCAGATCGGCAGCACTTTCCTTCAGCAAGCCGTTAGCAGTCAGCTAATTATTATAGCCACATAAGCGTCAGCGTCAGCCATGGTAAAAAAATTGGCGCAGAAATTCATGTCTCAGGAAGATGTAAGCATAATCGCACGTCCTGCAGTGGTCACTTCCCAGACAATTCGAGTCTGCCTTGCGGTGGGTCCCTGTGAACGGCTTTCTACTACCGTAGTTGGAGCGTACCTATCTCTTTGAGTGCCACAGCCCTTTTAACAGGTCACTCGGCCCACTTGACCCCACGTACAGGAAGGTTACAAAAGTATCACCACAATTACAGTTGAAAGAGCTGTCTCCTCCTGTAACTACTCTACCTTCTTTATGGTATAGCCCTCCAAATCAACTATGGTAATTGGTTGATACCCTTCTGAAGCAGAGAAGGTACAAGCTGGCCTGTATTTGCAGCTACGCTCATTCTGATTAGCTCAACACCCTTCCCCGTGACATATCAAAAGGGCTGTGGCACTCAAAGAGATAACAGAACAGCAGTTCGAGGTTACGCAAAAAATTGAACACGTCATTCGCCTTTGGACTGAACACCAGCCACATTGGCCACACCAGCAACCTCTCAACTCTCTACTCTTACATGACTGTGGCGGAGACTAGACTCGAAAGGCCTCAATGCCTGAGGGGTACTCCCCCTTGTCTCAAAAACGATGCATCGCATGGGTATACTAACAGGGATCCTTCTTATCTTCACGGCTGACTCCTACGTGGACGAGAGGGAACGAGCATGACTGGGCTGACAGTCATGACATAACTGTTGCTTCTGCATGCCGGCGCGCCACGACGAAGTCTAGTCAACCGTTCAGCACTCGAGAACGTCGAACTTGTAGCGAACCTTGGAAAGCGTTGTCCTGTATGAAGAAGCGATCCACGATGTAATCCCACTTTTGCGTTTTTTCTACGTAGATATTGTTGAATCTGATGAAATGAGAGACTCTCCGAACATGTAAGAAGTTTGCAGAGAGTATGAACTGTGGCTGGACCAAGATTCCAATATTTAGTGACAGATTTTGGTTAGTATGCTTGTGGTGTAACACCAAATAAACTGAGGTGTGCTGAATGGAGGTTAATGGAGTCGGCTGGACACCTGAGAGTTTGTCCTAATTGGCGCCTTTCGTACCGTATAGTATCACTATGGATGCCAGCTTCTAAACATTTCAAGACCCTGGACGTACAACACTGCTGGTCAAGACGGTATTGTCGGAATGGAAAAAACTGATTGTCTTGTAAGCTGTTTAGTTAGCGTTACTATCAGAGTAGCAGCTAATCGGGCAGTAAAGGGTCATGCTCAGCAACACGTATAACCCGTTTTCTGCCATTACTGAAGCCAACTTCTCGATCGTTCTTGAACCCTCTTCTTGTTCAAAGATCACGGCTTACGGAGATTCAACCAGCTACTAGTAGCGGAGGTGCGACGACGTCCAGGGGGATTCCTTTGCAGTGTGATATACCTGACAGGATTCTGATTGTGCTACGTTACTAGTAGAGACAAGTCATCATGTAAGACTCTCTACTAGCAGACCTCTTTCATCCATGTAAGCCTCCCTACTAGTAGAGAGGTAAGTAATCACATAAGCTTGTGCAAATAGAGGCAAGTAATTATACAGGCTTCTACAAGTAGAGACATACTTGCCTCTCTACTTGTAGAGGTGATTACATGATTACTTTCCCTCTACTTGTAGAGATGCAGTAGCGGAAGTGTAATCAATATCAACACTTGTCAACCTTAGCTATGTCACGGCGCTCGCGACGACTCTGCTAAACGGTACTGGCAGACTAGAGCTGGGGTGTCTCTTTTCCTGCAAAAAGGCCCGGCGCCTAGCGGCTAGGTCTTTGACGCCTCTCCACGGGCACAGACCAGTGTGTATTGCTATCAAAGTATTATCTCTTATTTCTCATAACTTAAAAACTACCACTGTAAAATAACATGAGCAGAATAGCTTAGATAGCCAATACCTAACCCTTCAACCCTACTAACCCTACTAACCCAACGGTACACTTCTCTCTGTCTAATGGGAGCTTATGGCATGGAGGCCAGCAATACGTCCAAAGACGAGTGCCCGCATAACGGCCACTGCATTTGGAGCCTTCTCGTAGAAATGGCCAGTAATCTCACCTGCAGCATATAGATTAGGAATGATGCCTCTCTGGCCAAGAACGCGCGCTTCCACATCAGTCGCAATGCCGCCGAAAGTGTAGACAATGGCCGCGGCTAAGGGGAATGCGGTATACGGCGGAGCGTCGAGCGGCCTAGCCCAGTTCGATTTCGATGGTTGCAAGCCTGAGGTAGTGGCGAGATTATCAAGCCGGCCCGCCGTAAAGCCAGACATGTTTGCGTTACAGGCTGCATTGTAGTTTAAGATTGTGTTCAGAAGCGCTTGTTCCGGCATCCCCATCTGTGCCGCCAGACCAGAAATCGTGTCCGCTGTCACCGGCGGCATATCGGAGCGGATAGCTGCCTCATGGTCCTCCAATTGAAAAAATCTGGAATCACAAATTGCCCAGGCTAAGCGGCCCGGTGTGTCAAAATGTATGGTTCTGGAAAGATGCTCCCACGTGTCATGCACGAGTCCAGCACCTTCATCTACGAACCGCTTTCCATCCTGATTCACCACAACCCCGTATGGGTAATTGAGGACCAGTGGCGCTGGCTGACTGCTCCGTGGGTCGATTACTTCGCTGTGCATTCCGTTCCAATCGCCAGAGGCCTTGGCTCCGTTGGCCAGCGCCATCTGGATGCCGTCGCCGGCGTTCCAGGCCGTCCCAGGTGATATCGGTCTCAACGTCTCCGCACCAGGACCAAGATGAGTACGCAGCATGTCTGGACTGCCTTGAAACCCACCACTGGCGAGCACAACAGACCGGGCAATGATTCGTCGCCCATCAGCTGCCTCAATCATGGCCTGTCCTCGGCCAAGATGAAGTCGCTGGGCACGGCAATTATACATCAGTTGGACACCCTTCGATTTGGCTGATTGCTTGAGGGCTTCGACAATGGCAGCACCTTTGCCAATAGGCTGGATCCTGTTAGGCCAAGATTTCAAGAAATAGTCCATGGCGTGAAACTGCACCCCCTGCTTTTCGAGCCATTGGAGGGCTTCAGGGGCCTGGCTAGCCAGCCTTTCGAAATACGCGCGGTCGCCACCACTTCCGCTTGCAGCCACCATGTCGTCCACGAAGCCTGGTAATACCTCATTGACAGATGGCATTCGCATGTTGGCAGGGCTCCAGCGTGAGTTTCCACCGCTCGCATGCTCTGGTGCATGCTCTAGCACGGCTATCTGCGCCGAGGGCGAGAATTCTGCAGCTGATACTGCAGCGGCGAGGCCGGCAATGCCATGACCAACTACGACAAGGTCGTACATGCTGATATACTCGAGTCTGAAAATCTTAGAGGACTCGGCTTCAGGGTGTTAGTGGTCTATGTCTCTTGGAACACTTCTTGGTCGCGGTATTATTATAAAATTGAGGCTCTTATATACAAGCTTCAGATGCTCGCGGACTCCTGCAGGGGTGAGTGCGCGTGACCACATTGCGATGACTCGATCTTCCTGAAGTAGAGTAGCCGCTGCAGCAAAAAGAGATGCGTCAGAAATTATTGTGGAGCGGACGGTCCTTTTGTAGCGGTGTGTTTTGATTATACCACAGATGGCGTAACGTGATTGATAAGCGAATATCCCAGACAAGCCAATGTCCCACGAATCGACTCTTCCATATTATCATTATTTGATCAATTAATCTACAACAACTAAGTATGGCAGTTCCAAATAATGAGGCTAGTATGAATCTAGCACTTCAAGCCCTTCCAAAAGACCTAGAGCTAAGCGTATGACGTACAGCACAGATCTACCAGGTGTATAGAAAGAAGCTACGCCGCCATCAGCAGAGTATACAGCCTTGAAGCGACATCATAGGGTAAGACGTCATCAATGTGCGGGCCCCTCCTCTTTTGCTCACTGTGCGCCTGCAAGGAGGTAATAATAATAGCGATGTGTGGTCTAAGTTAGATGCCAAATGCGAATACGGGCCTAAGTACCCTAAACTCCAGAGAATATATGATAATACTAACTATTCATATAGGAATAATAAGAGATATATTATATAAATATCTGTTGAAACGTAGGTTGCATGTTCTTTGTATTGTTGTTCTACTTGGCCGGGCCTTCTGTGACCTTGGGTTAATTAGATGAGCGGCGCAAAGAAGGTCTGATCGAGGAGCTGTTCCTTGGCGGATCATATCTGCCAATAGGCGTAGATGTCACGACCTGACACACGCTTGGCCACGGGCAAGGCGGCCCTGGTCACGTGTACGGGAGAATCCCGGAAGACTGACCAACGGTGCGAGGATCGCTCGGGGATCGCAGCGAGCCTCAGGTGAGCCAGGGGTTTGGATCGCGCTGGGATCACGGTGAGCCACCGTGATCCAGGACAAAGGCACAAAGGACTATCATGTATATATACCCCCTCAAAATCCTCCCTACGTAGTTCTACTTTCCAGCTCCTCAGCTATTAATATCATAAGATCACCGCAACCGTTTGCACCAGTTCCCAGGCGCTATACCAGATCGTGACTTACATCATTGCTCAAGTAACGCCCTGAACAACTCGCGACACGCACGACTGCATCTACCTACACTGTAGTTAGACCCGACCGTCACAATACCTAACCCTTCAACCCTACTATTTTCTATAATTTACTTATTTTAGATTAAGTATTTTAACAAACTCTACTATAATCCATCGTTTACTTAGGGGTAGTCTATAACTAACATCAATTAATATTACAGTTAGCCATCTTCACTACTAATAGGCTTGCGCCCTTATTATCAAGCTTCGTAAAAAGCCAGGCCGGGTCACGACACATTAAAGCTAACCCTGCTCACCCTAGTGTCTTATTTAGCCAGGCAAACTAGTACCTATTCCACTCCTGCCCAGCTTCAACTTGGACGTGATATCCAGCTGTTCCATTGAAGAACTTATAAGTTGCCTTATCGCCGAGTGCGTCCTTGACAACCTCCGGCTGGCCAGCGAAGAACCCCTCGAACTCGGAGTCGACGATAAGGACGGGTACGTTGATCTTCTTAACGACGTCCTTGAGAGTGTACTCCTTGAGCGATTCGAGCCATAGGTATGGGGAATGCTGTTTGAAGCACCACAGTCCATGTCCCAGACCCCAGCGCACGGCTGTAGGCACCTGTGGGCTATCCAACAGCGGCAAGGCAGCCTCGTCAAATTCCTCTTGCTTGCCCGCAGCGAGAAGTTCCTTCAGGTCCGGGGTCAGCTGACCGGCGTATCCCTCGTAGACTGCCCATACGCCGCCATTAAGAATAAGAGCCTTGATCCGAGGCTCAAACGCAGCGGCACGAGCGGCTAGAGACCCACCCATTGAAACTCCAACAAGGACCAGCCGGTCTTCATCGACGAAGCAGCCTTTGCGATTCATCAACTCATCGATGACTGGCGTGAGAACCTTCTCCCAATCAGGGATGAAACCAATGTCATCATTGCGGCGAACCGTGGGCTGCCCTGGCCCCCCGTAGGTCATGGCATTGCAGCCACGGGCCAAGGCTGGTACGACGAACGAGTGGTAGGAATCTTCCTGGCTGGCATCATATCCGTTGCCGATAACCAAGGTCGGCCGTTTGACCCCGTCGGCTGCGGCTGTGTACCAGATTGCTTCAATGGTGAAGTTGTCGAGCACTATATGGAATTTAATACATCGTCCCTCGAGGCTCGAGCATCAGCCAACGTAGAGTACGCAGCTCATAATTATGAAGTACAATCACAAGAAGCAGCTGCGACAGAATCGAGCTTGGACATTGCAAAGCTACAAGCACTGGCGGTGAGTCCAGCATTTCAACAGTAAATAAGGCGAGGCTAAACGCACACAGTCCCCCCAATTTGTTCCAGCAGGAACGTCGTCCATTTTGTATAAAGGAACAAAGTTCGTCTTCAGTCGAAAGTCATTGCCCGCACCGCAAGGCCAAAGCCTACCGCGTAATAATGAGCGACTCGAGATCATTGCTAATTGCAGAATGCACAGTAAGCCAACACTGATTTAAAGCCGCCTTTGTGCTAATAGTAGGATAGAGCTATTTGAAAGATTACTATGGGATATCAGAAGGGAGAACTATGAAAGAAGGCAAGGGGAAACCATGTTATTCCATCCCAATAACGACGGAGAATGGCGATACTTTGGCCTGAAACCGAAACGCGATATTAGCACAGTTGTCCTCGAGGAAGCCAAGAAGAAATCTATTCTCGACGATGCCAGGAGCTACCTCTCATCGAGGTCATGGTACGATGAAAGGGGTATACCTTACCGGCGAGGGTATCTGTTATATGGGCCGCCAGGCACGGGCAAGACGAGCTTGGCCACCGCCCTAGCGAACGAATTCGGTCTCCCTATCTATTCGGTCAGCCTAAACGATTCCAATATCGGGGAAGAGGCGTTTGCCTTCTTGTTGTCGAGAGGCGCTTTGCCGAGCTAGTGTCTTGTTCTTCTCGAGGATGTAGACTTAGCTGGGCTACAACAGAATTCTAACGACACCAACCAAGGTACTTGGCATTTTACCCATCTCACTTATCTCGTTTCTAACATCCGGAAGGGCTATCACTTTCTAGTGTTCTCAGCGCGATTGACGGCCCACACGGTCAAGAAGGTCGCCTCCTTATTATGACGAAGAACCATATAGACAATGTCGCCGAGGCACTGAAACGACCTGGCCGCGCTGATCGACTCATTCTGTTCGATAATGCAACGCGCGATTCAATAGAGGCGCTATTCCAAAACATGTTCGCGCAGGTTCCCAATGTCCATCGACTAGCAGAGAGGTTCGCGGAGTCATTACCAGAGAGAGGAATATCGCCAGCACACATCCAAGAGTTCCTAATTCAGAGGAGAGATGACCCCCAGAAGGCAATTGACGATGCTCCTGGGTTAGCGAAGGAATTTAGGCGTCAGAGTTCTATGAAGGCTACTAACGATTCCCATCGACGGCAACTTCGCCTCTCCTTCTCGGTTACAGACATGGCTTTACCTGCTAATAACCCTCCTATACCCGAGCGCCGCTTGTCATTCGATCCATCGGCACCCACGCCCACGTTCAACATCGAGGAATGGAAGGCATTGGGGAAAGCGGCTCGTATTGCTTGAGCTCTTTCGGTTTGGTGACACATATTGCCAATAGTGGCAAGGGGCTCTTACATTAATTGCCGGTATGGCTCGGAGCAAAGAACAACTAGCTACCATCATTTAACAGCTAGCGAGAGCTTCAACACTTTGTCCCTACTCTAGCCGCGACGCGCGGCCATGCACAGAATCCAGGCTACTCCAAGTCGCACGCGGCGGCGGGATTTCATCGCCCTGCCAGCCCGCCACGTGCGATTGCAGTTGGTGCAGGCGCGGATCGGCTATAGCCTGGCCTCGGTTCATGGAGAAAGATGGCAGCGCTTTCGACTTCCACTCTGTTCTCGCGCGACCATCCGCAAAGACCTGTCGCACGCCACCGAGGTTGAGGCTGCCGGGGTAGTTCATCTTGGCAGACGTGGAAGTGCTACATTGAGCTAATGCAGCTCTTTGCGCTCCTAGAAGCTCTTATTGAAGGTGAAAGGAGGGACTCCCTCTTCAAGGAGAGAGCTGGCTGGGAGCACACGACAATTGACATGTCTCCTCACATAAGATTCGAAAATTGCGGCGAGGATGGGGGAGGGTTGCTGAGGTTTTGTGCTTGGGAGGAATCTCCAGGGGCATTATATATCAACATTACTCCGCATCGAGACAAGCCTGCCATCAGTTTCGGCACGTCAGATGCGCCAACAATGAACCCAACTTGAAATATTGGCACGTGATTATCAATGCTTAGATCCCAGCTTGCATCTTCCATGCCATGGGAGCCAAAATCAAACCTTGCGAGCTCTGGAGACAACGAGGATCAAACCACCTTCAGTGACAGCCTTGTTGAGACTGTTCCACCGAATCGATGTATGAGCACTTGGCCTGACCTCTGCTCAACTCACTATTGATGAGACACATCGAGAGTCGGAGTAAGGTGACGAGTGGCAGCCGAAGGAGCGAAAGAGGCGGGAGGCACACTGGCTGTGCGTAATTGTGGACGATGGGGGGAGCTGTACATCGAGTTCTGCTCAATGTCTACCATCGCGATAGGTCCTCTCCGATGCGGGTGGAGAACGCCGACGGGCCAAGACGAGGCGTTTTCGCTGTGTATAAATGAGCTCGACAGGATCGGTGAGACCGGAAGTTCTTTCGTACCATCTCCCGCAGCTATCGGGCTATGTCTCCCTTTTGCTCTACGGGCATGCTTGGCCACAGCTCATTGAGAGCTCGTCTCTTGATGTAGTCCATGTAAGGAAAATACGACAGATGTAAATTATAATATTTTGTCTCATGAAAGGAAGACCGCCCATACGCCCAGATCTACTGACTCTGTTCGCAGCAACAAAACTTGCTACTCTCGCCGGCTAGCTCTTCAGCAGGCTCCGCGTCGCTTCAACTTCGTGGAGTAGTGCACTTGGAGGCTCCCTTGAGACCGCCGCCCAGGGAAAGCATCATCGAATCGTTCGTAGATAACCGGCCAAGTCAAGTCATCACCCCCTTCCTTTAACTCCCGCAGAACTTTATCCTCATCCGACGTGAAAGCTAACCTTGAGCCTGTAGCTAGCTTACGCCGGCTGCTGTCCCTGGATATTGGAACTTGAGACCTGTTGCTGCTGGGACAATCTGCGTGTCGACCATCCACCTGTGGGTCCCAACTAAACTGTAGCTTGAAAGTCACCCGGCCGTCACCGAGCATAACGCGTGCTAACGTCGCGTCCGGCAGAAGCCATTCCTCGAACTTGGCACTGGCGCTTTTTCCAGGGCGTTCCTGAGGAGAATCGTGTGATGGTGGCGGACTGGGTATCTTGAGTGCTGAATGAGATGTTCTAGCTGGTGCCACCGAGGTGTCTGGATGAAGCGAAGTAACACGTGACCGGCGTGGTCGTGAAGGACTAGATGGAGATCGGCAAGTCTTGCGGCGCTTGGGGGAAGGCGAGCCCAACTCTTCATCAGTCTCATCAGTCACATCACCTCCGCCACTGCCCCAATGTCCACACTCACTCAAGTAAGGGGGATGGAATTCTTCATCGTCGTAAGTTTCGGGTTGGGGCCTAGCGCTGACGCTGGCATCGTCTGAGTCTGAATCGTTGCTTGCATCGGGATCCGAGTTCACGGAGGCGCCAATGTCCCTCAAAGGATGCTGAGAGGTTCGGCGCGGGTTCCTTCGCCTTTTACGTGGGCTTCTGCTTCTGAACGCGTCCGGGGACGTTATAGCCCCACTCCCGGAAGATATGTCGGGTGGAGAAGTCGGCGTTAGAGAACCAGCCTTCGGCGTCCCAGAACGAGTGCTGGAGGCCGACGTGGTACTGTGTGAGCGGTCTGACTCATCGATGTCTGGGCTGATCTTGTTTCTTGTCCCATAGCTCCGTGTTGCGTCGTCCACTTGGGAAGAAACCCATGATGGCTGCCGACTTGGATAAGTCGGCGCCGGTGAACCAGCCTCCGGCGTCACAGGACGAGTGTTGTAGGCGGGTGACGCGGTACTGCGTGAGTGGTCCGCTCCATCTCTTCTCGGGCTGATCCCGCTTCTTGTTTCGCAGCCCAGTGTTGCGTCGTCGGCACGGGGTCTAGAAGGGGTTCCTGAAAGCGATGGTGATGACCGGGGCAAAGACGCCATATCTGGAGAAGGTTCTTGATAAGGGTCTTGACTAGCGTGATCAAAGGTTGGCGAAGCTGGTTGACATTGAGGATCCGGGTCCTCAAATAAGGAATCGAGGCTGTCTGAAGCACATCTCAGCTTTTGGTTCTCGTAGTTAGAAAAGGTGAATATAATGTACCTCGTCTGCTAGTACGATCTTGCCGCTTTAATAGTGTGTTGATCGATGGAAAAGTAGAATCGGATTGCTCAGCGTTATCCCGATCGGCGTCGCTAGAAGCAGCTTCGCTCACGTCAGACTCCCTGTCGGAGGGAATTATAATGGCCTGCTCCAGCATCTGGCCGTACAGAGCCGATGGACAGTGGCGTTCATTATCGGTGGGAGGGGCCGCCGGCTCTGGCAATGGGGACGAATAACGGCCCTGCCTCTGCTTCGACGGGTTCGCGTATTCTGAACCCGCCGCGACTGCCGTCCCGGCTAAAGGCCTCCAGAATACCTGTTTGTCAAGACAAACAGGCGCCATGTGAGGGGAGTCGCTGGAGGTATTGGATTCTTAGCCGAATTTGCGAAGATGAAAGAGCTCTCCACACGAACAGCCTCGGAAGGGTGGCGTGGGCTCAATTTAAGTACGCGTCAGGACGGTCTGAGCACCTTCAGAATATGGTACCCTTTTCCTTCCGTACCTGATTCTCTCAGGGGCGGTTTGAGCATCTGCAACACTTCGTCTGTCCGCGAGAACGCGCAAAACACGAGACATCCACCAGAAGCCTGGCAAGTCAGCTTTTTGGCTCACCAGTTCCACCAACCACGCATCTGCCGAGTCACACATCCATTTACTTGTGATGATGAAGCGTTATCAGCTGACGCTATCGCCGCGGATCGACTCGTCCCGTGGGCGCTGGACGCCTACCGGCGGCCCCGAAAGCCGCTCAAGTTGCGATAGTTGGCTCATGCATGTTTTTGCATGACGTGGACTGCCAACCGCGGCGTCCTTTCCCGTGACTCGATTGGACGAAGGGTAATCGAGAGAATCCACAAGAAGGCGCTCCCGGCGGACAAGGCGTCTCACGAGCCGTCGCAGATCAGCCTGCGGCAAAGGCCAAGCCTTCGCGCATGAAACGGTGGGTCAATTGAGTTCCAAGAAGGGCAGGAGAGCCGTGTCGCCGGCGGAGAGAGCCAGGTCAGCTGCTCATCGTTGCCCCTTTTCTCTCTCTACCGTAGGAAGGATGCACGACTCGACTCTTCCGTGTGTCCGATGGAGTCGTACTAGCCCATGTCATGCCGGCCAACGTCTCAGCTGGTTCCATAGCGTCGCACCGCGCTCCGCCAAGTACCCTCGCAGGCAGTCCGATGCCAATCAGGTTGCGCACGCGTATACGGTCGGGGCAGGTAATGCATGGCGTGGCGTCAAACACAAAGCCCGACCGACATGACTCCGAGACGCAATCTCAGACCAACAGCCCGCAGAGTTCAGCTCGGCCGGTTTGGCGAATGACGCGGCTTGAGACGGTCAAGAGATCCCTGCTTCGCATTGGACATCGCCGTGAGGAGCATCTGCGGCATTTTGGGCTGTCGGGCTGGCGCGATACGCTCCTGGCATGAAGGAAGGGTCGGCGGTCTCCCAGGGGGGGTTCGAACTCTTGACGAGGTTAGTGGACAGCGTCTCGTCGGCCAGTGCCTAGGAACGGAAGAGACATACAGCGCTGGTGATTTCCTAGATCTGGCGAGCAGAAAATCGCCTTGTTCAAAGCAATAGCGATGATAGTCACACGGAGCTCATGAAGCAGATTTAGGCGGCGCCTCCGAGGACTCGAAAAGCCCATGCGGCGGTATGCTGGGACAGAGTGGCAGCGGCGGTGGCCGCAGGGCGCGGACACGCCGTATCAGATAGAGTGCCGAGCGGAGATTGCAGGGCGGCGCAGGCAGCGGAAGAGAAATGAAGGCGACGAGATTTGAAGAGGTGCTGAGGGGAGAGAGAAGTCGAGAGTACACGTCGATGGGGGGAGGATGGACGTGCTCTTTATACGACTGGGCGGCGGCCGACAGGGTGGACAGGGGTGGTAGGGGTCTCAGCGGCGTGGGCGCATTACCCGATCGGGATGCCGCCAAACCCGGCGGGGCAAGCAGCGCCTTCGCGATTACTAAATAAAAGGTAGTCTTAAGGTATTAAAATACTTTTTTTATCTCTAGGTTTTAATTAAATTATCTAGTTTTATAGCTATTTTAGCTACTCTTAAGTAATTTTATTAAAGAGTTAATAATTATTAAGTATTTTATAATAAA
>JAJODA010001640.1:0-11338 GCA_021730345.1 Fusarium cicatricum | reverse complement strand
CGTTGAAACCAGGAGCGAAGTAGAGGGCGGAAGGAATGATTTAGGCGCGGCGTTCGATACCATTGAGATCACTTGCAGTAGACACAGACTCTATAAAGTTCATGATATTTTTATTTTTGCTCATCATCATAGGCCATTGATTGCGAACTACATGTGCATAGCTTCACGGATCAAATTCTCACAGAGGAGAGTTGTTGTGACAAGGAGGATGATTCATGGGCCTTCTTCGGGCGAATTCATAACTGTCTCTACTGCTTCCTAACCCATGACCGGACCAGGCATAGCAGGGTAGACTGGAGACCAGGCGCAATAGCCGTTCTCCTCGTGATTCTCAACGCCAGAGAGAAACCAGATAGCGAAACTCCTGTCCAATCCAAGCCACCCAAGTGCGAGCAGCTCAGAGACGACGACCACGGCGACCACCCTTTCTGCGGGTAGAGTCGGAAGGAGTGGGAGTAACATCCTCAATGCGGCCAATCTTCATGCCGGCACGAGCAAGGGCACGGAGAGCGGACTGGGCACCGGGGCCGGGGGTCTTGGTACCGTTACCTGCTGCGAGTTAGCAAAGATCCAGGTCATGTCGGTTCGGAGGCTCGAAACATACCACCAGTAGCACGGATCTTGATGTGGAGGGCGTTGATGCCGAGCTCCTTGCATCGGGTAGCGACGTCCTGGGCAGCCAACATGGCAGCGTAGGGGGAGGACTCGTCGCGATCGGCCTTGACCTTCATTCCACCGGTAACACGGCAGATGGTCTCGCGGCCACTGGAATCACCCAAGTTAGCCCCATGAACCCATATAACTCTCGAGCCAAAAACCAGCTCTTTCTCTTGTTTACGGGCTGACGAACCTCAGATCGGTGACGTGGACAAAGGTATCGTTGAAGGAGGCGAAGATACGGGCGACACCGAAGACGAGCTCGCCTACAACCAACTCGTTAGTCCTCGAGATCTCGACTGCGAATTGCGTATTTCGGAAGGGCGCATACCTTCGCGGACCGAGGGGCCCAGGGAGATGTTCTCCTGGGGAGCACGGGCGACCTTCTTGGGGGGCATTTTGAGATTGGCGAACTTCTGGTTACTTCGTCACTTGGCGGTTGAGAATGAGGTTCTCCAAACGAGTTTCCTGCGAGGGCGCCAATTTGGTGGTGGTGGAGGAGTGGCCCGCCAAAGCGGTGGGGTGCGGCAGAAAATCTCGAGCCAAAAATCGGTGCGTGGGAGAAAAAAAGGTCAATGCCCTAGCCTGAGGAGCAATTCTTTTCTGTCCAATTTGGCGAGGGACCCACTCATTCCTATTCCACCCAGCTCGAAGGAAAAAGAAGTCTGTTCCTTTCTTTCAACCACCCACCTTCACCCACCGACAACCACTAACCGACCATCCCAACAGCCGTCGCCGACAAAATGGGTGCTACGTATGTGCTTCCTTCCTGAAGACGTGGACGATATGGGCAGACGCCCCGGTCTCGAGTCTTGGTTTGCAGATTGTCGTGGTCCTCTCGCTGGAAAGTCGTGCTCTCGACATTGAGACGCCGACCTGCCAGCTCGATCTTTCTCGGGCTTCTCCCTCAATCGCCTGAGCTTGAGACACAGCTTGTGCATTGAGAGATGTTGCCTGGGGTGTTGGAGATGAAGATGAAAACTCTTCTCCCCTAAAATCATTGTCGTGTCGGATACTTGCAGTTTGCTGGAACATGCACTGCGAAGCAATTCCTCGACTACTTCTCTCGAACAAACGTTTGAGGTGTTGTCGGATGAGCGGCTACGAGACAGTACACTTGCAGAAACTTCTGTGTAGAGGACCTCTCAGCTCACCGATCAAAATCATATTTCGAGTTAGCCAAAGTAGAGAATGTCGCATTGCAACAGTTCTCGCCCCGGCGCTCTGTTCCATACCGCTCCTGTGGTATCTGGACTGCGAACTAATCTGATCATATAGTGTCCCTTCCAACGACCAGATCCTGGTCCCCGAGACCCTTCTCAAGAAGCGCAAGTCTCAGGAGAAGGCCCGCGCTGAGCGCACCGACGCCGTCGAGAAGAAGAAGGCTGTGAGTACTACCCACGCTCTCCCCTGGCATATGATGGAAAACACAACACTCAACTAGACATCGTCGATGCTGTTGATACTTTAACCTTCTTTCGGGTCTGACACTGCCTGACCAAAACACATGATTTTTGCACACTTGTTACGAGACACTCGACTGACAAGTCTGAATAGGCCAACAAGGAGAAGCGTGGCGTTATCTTCAAGCGTGCTGAGAAGTACGTTCAGGAGTACCGCGATGCGGAGCGTGAGAAGATCCGCCTCCACCGTGTTGCCAAGAGCGAGGACTCCGCCTACATCCCCGCTGAGGCCAAGTTGATCTTTGTTGTCCGCATCAAGGGTATCAACAAGATGCCCCCCAAGCCCCGCAAGATCCTCCAGCTTCTCCGTCTCCTCCAGATCAACAACGGTGTCTTCATCAAGGTCACCAAGGCCACCACCGAGA
This sequence comes from Fusarium cicatricum, assembly GCA_021730345.1. Taxonomy (NCBI): domain Eukaryota; kingdom Fungi; phylum Ascomycota; class Sordariomycetes; order Hypocreales; family Nectriaceae; genus Fusarium; species Fusarium cicatricum. Next base: position 8,853 of record JAJODA010001640.1, on the reverse strand, counting down.
TGCTCAAGGTTGTCGAGCCCTGGATCGCCTACGGTTACCCCAACCTCAAGACCATCAAGGAGCTCGTCTACAAGCGTGGCTACGGAAAGGTCAACAAGCAGCGCACTGCCCTCACCGACAACTCCATCATTGAGGAGAACCTCGGCAAGTACGGCATTGTCTGCATGGAGGATCTCATCCACGAGATCTACACCGTCGGCCCCAACTTCAAACAGGCCTCCAACTTCCTGTGGCCCTTCAAGCTGTCCAACCCCACTGGTGGTTTCCGCACCCGCAAGTTCAAGCACTTCATCGAGGGTGGTGACCTTGGCAACCGCGAGGAGGCCATCAACGGCCTCATCCGCCAGATGAACTAAAATGTTTAATGGGAAAGGGTTAAATGGGACCGGTTGTTATGACACCGGATTCAAAAAAATATTTGCATGGCTGCTCGGCGTTCGTATCATGACACAGGGATTTGGCAATTGATATCATGAATGACAGCCGAGTTTTCAAACTACAGATCCGTGATGCCCCGATCAGTGAACAATGTGAAGACGTGTGATACTGCTGAACAATTATCATTTCGTCACCATAAAGAACCACTCTGCCATCGACGTGGTAGATGTGCATTCTTTAGGGTGATGAGATGATGCCTTTTTAATAGTGGTTGTTCGTTAAGATGTTGTCTCTTGGGTACAAGAGAAGGTAGTTCGAATAGTTACTGAGGCCAAGATAACCTATGGAAGCACCTTGCTTGTGAGAGAGCCTGATGCTGCTGTAATGATGAGAGACTCGACGAAGGACTGGGAGACTCTACTGCGTGGTGTTTCAAGAGGGGTATTAATAATCCTAGATGTACATGTGGAGAACCGCTGTCTAAGTCTATGTCATCCGGCTCTTGTTCAACCTGCGTCCTGGTGTCCGTCCATGGGCGTTTACATCTTGATGTCGAAGCTCGTGCCACATCCACAACTGCTGGTTGCTAAAGGGTTGTCGACAATCTTGAATTGGGACCCAATCAATTCCATCGTAAAGTCCACCTTACTGCCCTTGAGGAGATCGAGAGAGGGCTCGTCGAGGATGATCTTCGGACCCTCCTCCGAAGCGGTTGCTGGATCGGCGTCATCGGGGATGTACTGGAAGATGGTGTCGTCTTCGTTGATAATCGACGATCGTTCCTGGGCGTCCTTGGCTGGCAAGGTTATGAGGCTCATGAGATATTGGAAGCCGTGGCAGCCGCCGCTTTCAACCTGAATTCGTAGGGCGAGGTGCGGGTTGCCGTCCTTTTCCATGATCTTGGAGAGACGCTTTCTAATGTTAGTTTGGGCTGATAGGTATCATGATTGTTTGACACACCTTGGCCGCTCGAGCAGTGATTTCCAATAACATCTCGTTGCCATCCTCATCCTTTTGCGGGTTCACAATGGCTCGTGTCTGTTGACGGACAGAGGAGGTGGAAAAGTGTCGCATTGGCGAAGCTCGTGACTTGAAGCCCCATAATGGTCTAAGTGTGCCAGCCCTGGTATTTGCGTGTGATCTGGTAGTGGCGGAAGCAATGTCGACGGTTCGGATGGCAGACGGCGGCGCGCATCGCGGGACGAGGAACTCGAGGGGCGTTGAGGAGTTGACAGCAGGGGTCGAGTAGGTGCGTCGTGCGAGTTGAAGAAAGGAAATAGCGGTGGATTGCGCGTTTGCGCAGTGAAGCCGAGCCATGGTGAGGTCTTGTGTGATATTGTAGGTGAGTGGTGAAGGGTGGTGGCGGTAGATGGAATTGCTGAGAAATGCAAGCCGAATCAGTCACTGGCTTGTCGGACCTTGAAATTCTTCCTCACGGAGCCCGGGGCCGAAAATGCTCAGGCCCGTTGAATGAGGCAAGAGTACGTACCATGTAGCCGTCCACCCCGCCGTCGCATTCCGGGCGAGGGCAGCGGATGGTCCCTGGAGCATGCTATAACTGCCCTAAAAGGCATATTACATAGTGCACTGATGGAACCTCAAAGTCTATGGCTCTTCTTCATATGGCTCAGCTAGATCCATATGCCCTTCTACTACAAGACTGTTTCATTACCTACCTGAGAAGCAAGCAAATAAAGTGTCTTGGTCTATAGGGCCGAGTTCAAGAACGGGAAACTCAAAAAGAAGCATGAAGAGAAGAATCAAAATCAAGTCGAGGGTGATTCACGACCAAGTACAATAAAAGAAGAGAACGACGCGCATAGATATCTACATACCTTACTCCGACAGGTACTGTAATGTAATTACTCGAGGCAGTCAACACGTGAACCTCTAACAATTGATCCGCACACAGTTTTCGAGCCCCACTCTTTATCGCTAAGCCCCAGCCCACCAAAAATCCATCAATTTTCGCCCTCGAAACAACCCCGCGCACGCACCTCGCGAACTTGACTCACAGACAAGGCCCAGCGTCAAAGAAAATCGCCCAAAATGTCTCGATTTTTCCGCAGCGGCGACGACAGCTCCAGCGAGAGCTCCAGCGACGAGGAGGAGCTCTACTCCGAGGAGGAGGAAGAGGAGGAGCAGGACGACTCCCAGGAGGAATCTTCCGAGGCTGAGGCCGATGGCGACTCTGACGATTCGGATGCAAAGGGCGCAAAGGGCAAATCCGGCGCCAACATTTTCTTGAAGGGCGAATCATCCGACAGCGAAGACAGCGAGGATGAAGTCCGAGGCAAGGTTAAGAGTGCAAAGGACAAGCGTTTGGACGAGCTAGAGGCATCCATCAAGCAGATCGAGAACGGCCAGAAGAACGGCGACTGGACCCTCATCTCAGCCGGTACGACAACTCAAGAAACACCGAATCCATTTCACAAAGCAACAACGCTGACAGCAAAATGCAGAATATGACAAGCTCAACCGCCAGGTCGCTAAGCTGCCCGGCAGCAAATCCCCCAAGCCCTACATCCGCATCATCGCCGAGCTCGAGGATTTCATGAACGAGTCCCTGGCCAAGCAAAAGGTCACCCCCAAGAAGATGAACGCCACCCAGGCCCGAGCCCTCAACGCCGTCAAGCAGAAGATCAAGAAGAACAACAAGGAATACCAGACCCAGATCGATGCTTACCGGGGAGACAAGGATGGCTTCATGGAGTCTTCCGAGGACGAGCCTGTGGCGGCCGCTCCCAAGCCCAAGAAGGTCAGCCTCCAGGTCGATGCTGCACCCGCCGACGATTTCGACGACGAGGGCTTCGCCACCGTTGGCAAGGGTGGCCGCACACTCCAGTACACCCCCGAGAGCATCTTCAAGCACCTACGCACCATCCTGGAATCTCGTGGAAAGAAGAACACCGACCGGACAGAGCAGATCAAGGTCATGGAGAAGCTCAACGAGATCTCAAACACCCCCTACCAGAAGATCCGCGTCCTTCTCACTCTGGTCTCCGCCCGATTTGATCTCGGCTCTGGCGGTGCCTCTGCCATGTCCCTCGAGCACTGGAAGGCCGCCGAGAAGGAGCTCTCAAGCCTTCTCCAGGTTCTCGAGGAGAACCACGACTACGTTGTTGTTGAGAACGCCGAGGAGTGGGATGACGACGAGAAGCCTCCTACTCTGCAGGATGGTGAGAAGCACATCAAGGTTCCCGGCAGCATCGTGTCGTACGTTGAGCGACTTGACGATGAGCTCGTCCGCTCCCTGCAGAGCATCGACCCTCACACTTCTGAGTACATTGAGCGACTGCAAGACGAGGGCGCTCTCTACAACATCATCTTCCGTGGCCTTCTGTACTATGAGCACCTCCGAAAGGACGACACTCTCGAAACCCCTCAAGACAGCGTGAACCGAATCGTCATGCGCCGACTGGAACACGTCTACTTCAAGGTAAATTTCCTTTCACCAGACCCCGTACTTCTAATCTAGTTGCTAACGTCCCCTCTAGCCCGCACAGGTTGTCCAGACTTTCGAGGAGAACTGCTGGAAGACCGTCGGCGACTCTATTGAGTCCGTCATCACCCCCCGTGACCAGGCCCAGGACGCCGGCAACCTTGTCAACGTTCTTTGCAACTACCTCTTCAGCAACAGCGACGGCATTATCCGTGCCCGAGCCATGCTGTGCCAGGTCTACTTCCTCGCCCTTCACGGCGAGTACTACAAGGCTCGCGACATGATGTTGATGTCGCATCTCCAGGAGAACATCCCCAACTTTGACGTCCTGAGCCAGATCCTCTACAACCGAACGCTCGTCCAGGTCGGTCTCTGTGCGTTCCGTAAGGGTCTCATCTACGAGGCCCAGAACACCCTCCAAGAAATCTGCGGCAGTGGTCGTCAGAAGGAGCTGCTCGCCCAGGGTGTCATGATGCAGCGATACAACCAGGTCTCTCCCGAGCAGGAGCGCCTCGAGAAGCAGCGACAGCTGCCCTTCCACATGCACATCAACCTGGAGCTCCTGGAGTGCGTGTACCTGACGTGCAGCATGCTCCTCGAGATTCCTCTGCTGGCCCAGACTGGCTCTTCGCCCGACGTCAAGAAGCGCGTCATCAGCAAGACCTACCGCCGTATGCTCGAGTACCACGAGAGGCAAATCTTCACTGGTCCTCCCGAGAACACCCGAGACCATGTGATGCAGGCGTCCAAGGCCTTGGCGGCTGGCGAGTGGAAGAAGTCGATCAACTTCATTCACAGCATCAAGATCTGGGAGCTCATGCCCAGTTCCGAGGAGATCAAGGAGATGCTCTCCAAGCAGATCCAGGAGGAGGGTCTGCGAACCTACCTCTTCACCTACGCCCCCTTCTACGACACCCTCTCCATCGACACCCTCAGCTCCATGTTTGAGCTTGACGCCTCCAAGGTCGGAGCCGTCATCAGCAAGATGATCAGCCACGAGGAGCTCGCCGCTTCTCTTGACCAGGTCACCTCGACCGTCATCTTCCGCAAGGGCGTCGAGCTCAGCCGTCTCCAGTCCCTGGCCCTCGCACTCTCCGATAAGGCCAGCGCGCTCATCGAGACCAACGAGCGGACCCTGGAGCAGCGGACGCAGGGCACCACCAATGCCTTTGAGCGACAAGGCGGCCGCGGTCGGGGCGGCGGCCGGGGAGGCCGGGGTGGCCGTGGAGGTCAGCGAGGCGGAGGTCAGCGAACGGGCGACAACACGCAGCGACAAGCTGGTGGCACGCAATTCACGGGCGGCGCGCTGGGTGCGGCTGTCCGGGGTTAGGATGGGAAGAATGAACGAGATGAGGCGTCTTGATCGTTTGCATTTTGCATGATATGGTTGCTTTTAATGAAAAAGGGGGCGAGGATGCGGGAGCACTCGCTACATCTCACTAGGTTGAAATGGAATAAGGATACATAGAACCCTCTAGTCTGATGTGTATCGTGTCGTGTGAACTGGCTGTATCGAACGAAGCTCTATGGGAGATGCAATGAAGTGATGAGTTTTATGTATGAATGCCACAGAACTATGCTTGTGTTTGTACGCCGGGACAATTCAGCTTCTGGTGTGCACGGACATGCTATAGTGTCACAATAGACATATGTATATGTATATAGAGGTAGATTCGATGACTCCGACAAGAGATCAACAGCTTAAGATAGGCACCGAGTGCATATCCGATGGCCCTGGACTATGAAAGTGATGGACAACGCAAAACAGCCACCCTCTTCATGAGGCCGAGAGACTCAATGATCCTCAATGCTCGCAAAAGTTCCACTCAACCCGTCTTAAGGTGTCATTTTGCTCCCTCTGCAGAACCGTCCGCTCCGCCATGAGCTCCTCGCGGATCTCTTTTGCCTCTGCCAGATCGATGGGGAAGTCAATGTTGCGAATCACCATGTCGGTCACTTCGGGCGGCAGCCTGCGGAGGCGGGAGCCGGGGATGACATTCGGGGCCCACCAGTGCCGCTGCTGGGGCGGCACGTTGGCGGTTGAGATGATGGGTCCTACGGGGTCGACGAGGAACAGGGCGACGATCTTGCGATGGCCCGGCCGGGTCTTGTCGACCAGCTCAAAGGGGCTCACGTGGTGCTGGTACACGTTTGGGAAGAAGAGCATGCGGTCTTGGCGTGTAAGGACGCTGCCAACGTCCTGGATCGTATCCTCACGGGATCGGATGGCAAAGGTGCGCATGATGGAGTCGTGGTCGTCCTGCGCGTAGTTGAGGTGTATCGTGAGGTCCTCTTCATTAGCGTGCGTGCGGAAGTCGAGGTTGCACTCGGTGATGTTATCGCAGTCGTAGTAGTAGAGGGCCGTTGCGCAGATATGCTCGTTCAGCTGGCCCTCGACATGCCACGAGCCGCCGTCGTAAGTTGGCTTCTCTGGGGTGAGGTGAATGTTGGCGAGCTTGACGATGACCTGGACGCGAGAAGCGCCGTTGAAGAACTTTGAGGTTTTGACGTCGCTGGACCTGAGCCGAACTAGGTCGTCCAAGGCAGTCTTGGGATCCGGGAGTTCTGCCGAATGATTTAAGTCGAACCACGCCTTGTCACGCTTCTCACGGTCTGAGTCTTCGTACCAGTCCTCGTCGTCCTCATCCTCTTGCCGGGGTGCCTCGTCTTCGTCCACAGGTCGCGTAGTGGGGTAGCAGCGTTCATCATCGTAGCTGCTGCAGGCCTCAGGGATCTTGCATTCCATACCTACTTCTTCCCTTGTTACGAGGCGTTGAACTCGAAATTTCTCGTGCCACTGATGAATAATGTCCCAGGCGGGAAGAGACTTTTCGATGAGTTGCCCAATGATCGGGTAGAGGGACGCGTGCTGAACTGGGTGCAGGTTGTTGATATAGCTGTCTACTCGGGGACGGTCGCCAGTCAAGTCGACATCGCAGGGCAGCCATTGGAAACGGTAAGAAAAATTCTCTTCGCCAGGCTTCGTGTTACGGTCAGGTTTAGGGACTTCGGGGAGAACAGTGCCCTTGCCGCAGTGCTCGAGGCAATCTTCAACTGTGATGCGCTTATCCGGAAGAATACGGGAGCGTCCGTATACAAGAGGCCAAAGAGAGGGATGAACGAGGTCAAGAACCTTGCCGTCACTGCCTGGGTGCCAATCCTTTTCGGAGGTGTCCTCAAGGTGAGCAATGGCGGTCTTGAGAGCGTCTCGAAGCTCCTCGGGTACAAGTTTGTCGGACTTGATGGCACATGTAGTGTAGTCCATGACGGGGATCAGACCAGTTTCTTGATAGATCTCCGCCTTTTTCCGCAGTTCCTTGATGCACTGCACAGGCTGTTAGCCATGTTGAATTCAGGTATGATGGAGACCTACAGCTTCGGCCATGGCTTGGGTAAAGTCAGCATGTTCCCGATACTCGGACCAGGGCATCTCGATAGCCTCCTTGGCCCATCTTTCAGCAACTTCAGGGTTATTGACCTTCAGCCACCACTCGGGCTTATTGGTGATATCTTCGATGAACTTGAGCATGCAGATTTCTCGGATGGTGAGAGTGGCAGCCTGCCAACCACCTTCTTTAGAACCCAACAGTATAGGAAAGCGCCCTTCGTCCAGATCCAGGTGGTTTGTCAGTGAGCGGCCGAAGCCGGGAAGACGAATCTCTTTGTTATTGTCCATGTTGAAGGTGAGGATGTGGAAGAGACAGGATGAAGCAGCGTTGTACAACGAGGAAGGGCAGTTTTATATCGCGTTGAGATGAATCGTCCGACTATCAAGGCGTAAGCCACAGCTCATCAGCCTAAAGAGGATCCATCTGCAGGGCTGAGGCACACTTTGGGGGCGTGATAAGAAATTGTGGGAATTGAGACACATTACGGTGAAGCCAAGGCAGCATCTGAGGGTATTCGCATAGAGAAACGGAGAGTAGAGAACTAAAATTCACGGTAAGCGTGCGATGACGCGACATGTCAGCGCGTTTGGGCCACGAGGTCACGTTGCTTGATCAAGCCTAGTTGGGCAGACAAGGCAGCAACCTAATGCTTTGCGACTTGGTCGGCTCATGGCAGGAACCATGTTGGTCCTGTTCCCCAGGTTTAATCAACTCCGCTTCGCTTCGCTTCCCGGCTTTTAAAGACGGCATCATGCGCCGATGGACAAACATGGATGGAAAAGAGTATTATTAGTTAGTACCGTATCTGGGCAAACGGTCCATCGTGTTGACAGTATTACCCGTTTTGGTGATTCTGATGAGAGCCATTCCCTTCGGCGCTCAAAGCCGATGATATCAACGCTCAACATGTGTATCATCCCTCAAAGGCTCTCTCTCATTAACTGTTCAGGGGAATGAATATGTAAATACAATAACTCAAGGCCGCCCCTTGAAAGTCATACCGAGATCTTTTTTTTTTCTTTTTTTCCATCCTTTTTTTGCACAACCGCTTTTCCCACTCGGCCTTGATAACCCCCACGAATCACATTCACTAGCCTGCCGAGGCACTGCCGTTGACGACCCGCGTGCCGGGGTCAGTCATCCCCCCAAACTTGGGCACCTGCGGCCCTCGGCCACTTCTGCGATCTTTTCTTGCTTGTGCTGATTGATAAAAACCCGCACTAAGGCAGCTGCTGCGGGTCGGCTCAAGTACCAAGCAGAAAGAAGTCCCATGGGAGACCCCTTAGTATTGCTCCAGCTGCTACCAAGGCTCAAGCAAATCCTTGTATGAGGCCACTGATTCCTCATTTACCCTTCTTCTTTTTTCTGTTTCTTTCTTACCCTTTAATGTACATCGCGAGCTCCTTTCTCCGCCGCACGCCGCCATGACCGAAACAACAGTCGAATTCCCCGCCGAGGCTATCACCATCCCCTCGGCGGAGCCCATTGTCGCCGATACTCCCCCGGCCAGCGAAGCCATCAACAAGAGCCATAAGCCCGCGACCGGCTCAAGTCCCCTCGCCCGCCTCGCTGCGAAGCCCTCGGGCCTCGATGCCTTCCTCGTCCACCTGCACCGCTGCATTCGCACCCGTGGCGGTACAGACA
>JAJODA010001636.1:0-19543 GCA_021730345.1 Fusarium cicatricum | reverse complement strand
GGACCCTAGGTACTAGCAGGTTCTGACGTTTTGGAGAAGGGCATTCAGAAAGGGGAATAGGAAAAGGGCATGTCGTTTCTTCCATTGTGGAACAAGGAGAAAAGAGGAAACAAACACGATTACCCGAGCCAAAGAGGAACTGTACCTTGGTAAGGTAAAGGTAGTGTGGACGTAGTGAGTTTGATAGGACACGTCCTTTCGGGTTAGCCTCCGCGGCAGTCCAAGTCCTTCTCGAGGCTCACCCACCTCGACCCTCACCTATCAACGGACTTGTCGGGAAACCTACATATAGGGGGTCTTTCTTAATCGCTAGGCAGACGAACCCTCTTCACCCTTGCACCCTACGAACCATGAGTGGCACACAATCAAGCACGGTCGCCGCCTTGTATCGAGCCCAAGTCAAGGTTGCCCAGGCCTATGTTTGTCCGGTTGGAGTTTGTCTACCCCGTCTGGGTTCCTCGTTCCTCGTCAGACCATGCCATTGGCGAGCAGCCAAGATCTCTCCTTGTGCAACAATGCAAGCGTGCCAGACGGGAACAAAGCGATTCCGCCCCGGAGGATGCTGATGCACGTAGTCAATCCCGTGGATCTGTCTGGGCTTTTTGTCTCCTTGGGCATCCCTGTCGTGCTTGTGCTAAACCCTCGTGCTCATTTCTCAGCCTAGTAGTTACCCAGTTGCGTACGTACTATGATACATACCCTCTGCCTCGACCATGTTATGCCCAACGTCATGCCTTTTCAACAGGGTCGCATTGTTCCAAGGACCTGGGGTAGCTTCCAATTTTGTTCCAAAATAATGACTAGTTGTCGGATTTACCAAAGGCAGTAAGGACTGAAGGGAAGGGACCATGACGAGGCTGTTCTAATTAGCATGTGATGCTGTTCAACGACCCTCACGAAATGTGTTGATAGCCTCAAAGCCACTACTATCCGGTCGTTCAATCAGCTTGTCCGTCTCAATCGTTTGTGGCAGGAGCAGAATGCGCCGCTAATGCACCTGCTTCAGCTCGAGCTCCCAAGAGGCCTCTGCTGGAGCTTCTGTTCTTCCGCGTGGCAGGGGAAAAAAAAAGCTGCGGCCAAGCTTCAACTTCGCAAAACATTAATCCGACTTTATTTCCATCCCGTCCCGAGGTGATCAGCTTTCCCCAGCGAGCGCGTTCTGGTTGCGTTAGGCCTCTTAAACAGTCCCCGCGATTTAGGGCTCTAATAATCCTGTACATTGACTTCTCGTCTACGTTTACCCATTGTTTGGTACCTCGCGCGCTTGCTCGTCGAGTATCCATCCATCGTTCCCGTAGGTCATCGGCCTACAAAGCCCGGCCTGGCTCCACTAGAAACTTACAACAATTTACAAGCCAAGGCCAACACCACCACCACGGTCACCACTCCCACCACCCACCAGTACCACGCGGCAACCAGGCAGGGGGCAGTGACCTCGATGTTCAACGACGACTGCGAGTCGATCCTATCCCCGTTTGTTCCCGAACTTGGAGCTCTTCCTGCCTCCCGCTTACGATCCCGCTTCTCATCCGGCTGCTCCAGCTCTACCGCGTCACCCGTTGCTCGTCTTGGCCCAGCCTCAGTCCACCATCACGACTTCGCCTTGCCCGCGGTCGTAGTCGCATCGCAGTCGCATCGTATCGCGCCCTCGATAGCTTGTACGGGGCCCGCTGCTCTCGGCCCTGGTTCCGGAGTCTGCCCCTCTTACACGCCTTTTCTCCCCCTGCCACGCCCTGGTTGCTCTTGAGCTTCCCTGCCCAGCACCAAGTTCTTCTTTGTGGCCTAGGGTCACCTCCCCCCTGGTCGCTACTCGTTATTCCTGACTCTGGCCTCGTGGCTCCATAAAAATCTCTAATTAAAAACAACATGGCTCAAGACGACCACGGGCAGAGTCACTGCGACTCTCCCTCGAATCTTCCTGTTCCTGCTCCAACATCGATATCTCCCTCACTAGCCCCCATCGCTGCGTCCGCCACCGCTTCTCAACCGACCGTCGCGAACTCTGCAACTCCGTCTGCTGCCGATACGACCCTCCCACCCATCGCCGCTGCGATAGCTGCGACCCCGTCCACCGCTGCGGACGACCCAGCCGCCTCCATCACTTCTGCGGCTCCCCCCTCCGCTCCCGTATCTGCCGACACCGACATCCCCGCTACTTCTTCTGCTCCAGCTTCCGCGCCGGCCTCCGCTGCTGCTGTTCCTGCTGCTCCGTCCGCGGTCCCTCAGCAGAACGGCGACAGCAGGGCCTCCGAACCTACATCGACCCCTTCGTCCAACCCGGAGATGTCCAACCAGTACCAAGGAGCACCTCATGGCCAGCCTGTGAGCTACCCGGGCCCCTCAACGCCGTATGGGGCCACGGTTGGCGCATCCACCGCCCAGTATGCCCCGTATCCCACAGTGACGAGTCAACCGACCGAAACCTATCGGCCCAATCCCATGACTGTGGGAAGCAACGTCATGTCGCTCCCGAGCATGCGGACGATCGACCCCGTGCCGCAACAACCTGGACCATCTGTGGGCAACGCTCAAGGCATGCAAATGAATATGCCCATGGCTCCTGTGTCGAGCGGCATGCCTTTCTATGGGCATCACGGCATGGCGATGGCTCCAGGCTACGGGCTTCCCTCAGACCCCATGGCCCGATATGCTCTACCGCACGATCCGCGACTTTTGGGTCATAGAGGACCTAAAAAGGTGTGTTGATAATCGGAGCTGGATCTCTGAGGATGTCCTGGATGAACAAAAGGTTTGGACAAGACCCAGAGCTGACGGTACATGTAGGAGATCAAGCGTCGGACCAAGACAGGTTGTTTGACCTGCCGGAAGCGTAGGATCAAGGTAAGCGCCGGTTCTGTCTTTATATCTCCTTTGCACCTCATAGCTTCGACGTGCATGGCGAGACGCGATTTCCTTCGAGAGTTGGGCGGAGGGAGGGAGTGAAGCAAGAATACACACTCAAAGGGCCACGGTCGGGCAACTCGTTGATTTGGTTGCGGTTCACTTGCGGTTCCCTGCAGATCTCTTCATTTGCCATGGAGCTACAGGAAGCGAGCAAGACTCACACTCACGTAGCGTCTGTGGCCCATGTTCTTCCTCCCATGTAAAGCCTCCCTCCTTCCGAGACAATGCGCCCTCGAGCTCGCCCAGTTCGCCTAGCGAGCTTGCTCAGCAAGCCACTGACGAAGATGTTGTCTCGAGCTACCTATCTCTGGAGCTCAGGCAGAGCTTGTCCTTCGTCATGTGCTGTGTCGTGCTTTATGCGGCGGCTACGGTGTTTCGCGTGCGGCAAGGCGAGCCAGCTGCTTACCCCCCCTTCGCCCTATTTCTGGTGGAGATGCCCACCCCGCCCAAAACCTGTCTCTAACACATTCTGTTTGCAGTGCGACGAGACACACCCGACCTGCAACAACTGCAAGAAATCAAAACGCGAGTGTTTAGGTTACGATCCTATCTTCCGACAACAACCGGGTGGCCCGTCCTCGTCAAACATCCAGCCCGCGCCGTCGAGCCAGCTTACTCCCCCCGCGATCCCGAGCTCTGTTCCCTCGTCCATTCCCTCGTCTATCGCATCGAACCCGGCTCTCACCGCTCGAACAACAAATTCGTACGGCAGCCAGCCATCTATGCTCCCGAGCTCTTACGCGACTGCTCACGCGACTACTGCCAGCCCTAACCCGTCTCTCACCTCGCTTAGCTACGACTCGAGCTTCTCCACCGTAGCGTCCCCTTCGATCAAGGCCGAGTCAGGATACGAGTATTCGTCTACAATCGACCCAGCGCTCCAGACTCTTCCCTCGTCATCGACCCAGGACGGCTCAAGAAGTGTTGATCAAAAACCTCTGGTTGACAACAATCTACATCTCAGAGGTGGCGCCCCCTACTTTTGATTTATGCCTCGTTCATCGTTTGCTGCGCCGCTGTGAGAACATCCGCTTACGCATGTTTTCTACAGCCAAGAAAATGAAGATCGATGAGATTATCGACCTCTTGGGCCCAGCCCCACCGGCCCAGCAGATCCCCCAGACTGAGGAGGTTCTCAACGAGGTCACAAAAGTGTATCATGAGATGTACGCACCAGGGCTCAGCTCCTTTTTCGAGACTGGATGGTACTACTTTGCGGAGAATGGGAAGATGTCCTTTCCTCGAAACCCCCGCTTAATCGATCTGTTGGCGTCATTTCTCAAGATTTTGGAGGCTGTGAGGGCCAACGACCATGCTCAGATGGCGTATTCTGGTATTCTCGAAACTCGGATCGTTTGGGAACTCGCCCGATCATCGTACCAATCTTCAGACACGGCTCCTCCCACTGGGGGTGTGACACTACCACGAGACGGCGATGCGAAGGAGGCTCAGAATCGTGTCAGAGTTGTCGAGGCTCTCCTGTGTGGAGACTATCTGCACACCAACCCTTTGTGCCCGCCTATTCAAGACGTCGATACTCATCGGACTCGTCAATTTGACTTCTGGTACAATCTCGCCGAATTTGTGCGGACACGCGACAATCCAACCCTGCAATCGACTGTCAAGGCGAGGGAGGATGTCTTGAGTCGGCTGCGTTACCTACTCGACGGCCGGGAGAATCGGGATGTGCTCTACTCCATTGCGGTTGTTCGGGAGTTGGCACCTCACTTTGACACTGGCTATGGCAACACCGTCCCCTCGCACCTCGACGAGAGTGACCCTAAGAACAGGCTCGCTGTTGCCTCCAAGTTCATACTGGACGAGTCTCAGGTCACGGGTGGGACAACAAACGTTGTGCGACGGTTTAGCGACATTGCTTTCAGAGCCCTCGTCAACCCAGGCGTTAATATTAATCGGGGGACCTAATAGCCTCGTTGGATCATCACGAGCTACTTATCAGCCATGATTATCGAGCCGAAGACAGTTTCCGAGAGCCTTTCTTGGTGTTTAGATTTTATTTCCCTTTGCTTGCAGCACGGTCTTTTCACCTGTCATTCTTTCCACGTTTCCTACCAAAAGCACATCTTGTCACTATCAAGCGGTTATCGAGTCCGAGTTCGTTGCATTATTTGGGAGGCATGGCGAGGGGTTCATATAAAAGTTTCTTTACATCTTCGTTCTGCTTTTTACGGGCGTTTGTTCCCTACGGGGACTGGGAGGCTTTGTCTTTTCTTTATTCCCCCCTAGTTCTTGACGGCCTATATCGATCATGGTCGAGGCGTTTGCAGATTTCAGTGGCCAAGCTGGCCTAGACTATACTTAATGCTCCTGCGACACAGCAGTGAGGGAGAAGAGATGCGAGTTTCGACAAAGAAAAGGTACTGGTAGAGATTGAATATGGAGAGGTTTCTTGCGGAGAAGGGATACCGCGAAGCCTGGGACGGACTAGAAGCCACACAGTGGCAGCCATACTCATGTACGATATGGCGGCCCTAGGAGCATCTGAGTCGAGGTGTAAGGTGTAAAGAATAGACAAGCGGCCTTGGCCACGTTTCTAGGATTATCGGTGCAAAACCATCAAGCATCATCCGTTTCGGAAAGCTATATTATAGCTAGCGATACATTCTTACCATGTACCAAATAGTGTGAGGAGTTGAGTAAAGTCGACTAGAATTTTGGAGATGGGAACTCCGATACTCGGATACAAGAGGTTGCAGCAAGTCGGCAAGGATGAGTCAAGAATCCTTGTCAACGGTCAGCACTACAGTCAGTACAAGACCACCTGCCTGAAATTACCAAGGTAGCTGCATAATGGAACTTTTGTACGTATGTTGTATCACAAAAGGCGCTTGAAGTTCTATGGTTCTACCTCACTCATCACGATAAATTCAAAACTTGCCTACTCCATCTCCAATTCACATACATACTGTTGGCCGCTCAAAGTCAATTGATCGTCACGATGGCGCCTCCAGCACTGTCTTCGCCCTCGCCCCCCAGTGAGGAACCAGGCACAATACTGCTGGAAACTGAACGACTCATTATACGCCGATACTTGCCCTCTGATGCGGAGGCCATGGCCAGAGAAGGCAACGACGTCGCCATCGCCGCCAATCTTCGCACGGGATTTCCATCACCCTACCATGTCTCGGATGCAGAAGCCTTTCTAAGAATGATCCTCCAGCCCGATGGCACAGCGTATCCTAAGGACAACGGCATCTTCCTCAAGCCGCTCACCGCCGAGAATCCAGCGACTGAACCACTCTTTATCGGCGCCATGGGCGTAATGCCCAAGGACAATATCAACTACCGAACGTGGGAGGTGGGCTTGTGGCTGGGATCAGCGCGGTGGGGGAAGGGATACGCGTCCGAGGCGATGCGGGCATTTGTGCGGTGGTGCTTCGAGACGTGGCCTAAGTTGAATAGGCTCGAGGCGTCAGCATTTGGCACAAATGAGGCGAGTCAGAAATTGCTGAGGAAGAGTGGCTTTGTGGAGGAGGGAACTAGGAGAGGCTCGGTTGAGAAGAATGGCAAGATACTGGATGAAGTGCAGTTTGGGCTGTTGAGGAATGACTTAGAGGGGATAAGGGAACTTGACAGGGAGTAGTGGTGTTTCATTAGAGAAACGAGGTGAAGAGTGAGATTGTCTATCACGAGACGTTAATATTGCGAGCATAGGTAAACATAGACATATCCTCGAGCAAGGAGCTAGTGAGGTTATATCTGCCCTTATCCTTGATGGAAGTGATGGACCCAAGTCTCAGCACCTACACGCTTATACGCAGGAAATAGCAAAGGATCGTTAGAGCTGGTATGCTATCTCATCCAATGACCATTCTCTCAAGTCTGTGGCAACTCGAAAATAATGTATGACGCCTTGTATCTTGAGCATGGAATGACACAGTGGTATTGCCGCAAGTCAAGTACTGTGCATCAAACACAGGATATGGTCCCGAATAACCCCAGTTGTGTCTAGAAAAGTAAATCTCGCCCTCTAAAACTGCTCATGAATTGAGCTGTTGAGCTTGGAATAGACGCCTCTCTCGTGCGGTATATATCTGAATCTCTCGGCCGAGATGGTCTGTAAGTGGTCGGTTAATTGCACAAAAATGGTCGAGTAATGGTCGGCCCCTGATTGGACAGGTGCTCCGCAAGAATAATAGTCCGACCCACCATCAACAGCGAGCTCCCAGGTTTCGACAGAGATGGCCGGACCGCGGGAGATGACGGCCACAACCTCAAAGGCGAATTCCCCTCCATCAACCAGCCATTGACCTCGAGCCAGAGGCCCTCTTGGGAGACCCGTTACATCTCGTCTCACTCACGGCTGCTCCTCTCTCCTCCTCACACAATGGCTACCCTCAGACTCGCCAGCCGAGGCGCCAAGCACCTGTGTATGCGGCCGGCAAACCTCGCCGCTCGCCCTTTCTCGACGACCTGCCTGCGAAACTACGCCGCTATCGAACCCGGTGCCACCAAGCTCGTTCCCACTGACGAGCACTTTGGCAATCCCAACGATCCCTACGGCCTCTCCAAGCATGTGCCCGGTGCCACCAGAAAAGCGCGCGAGAACTCGGTCCAGGACCGCAAGATCCGACACTACACCGTCAACTTCGGTCCTCAGCATCCCGCTGCCCACGGCGTGTTGCGTCTGATTCTCGAGCTCAGTGGCGAGGAGATTGTCCGAGCCGATCCTCACGTCGGCCTGCTGCACCGAGGTACCGAGAAGTTGATCGAGTACAAGACATATCTCCAGGCTCTGCCCTACTTTGACCGACTCGACTATGTCTCCATGATGACCAACGAGCAGTGCTTCTCCCTCGCCGTCGAGAAGCTGCTCAACGTCGAGATCCCCGAGCGTGCCAAGTACATCCGAACTCTGTTCGGCGAACTCACCCGAGTCCTGAACCACCTGATGTCCGTCCTCTCCCACGCCATGGATGTTGGTGCTTTGACGCCTTTCCTGTGGGGTTTCGAGGAGCGTGAGAAGCTTATGGTAGGTTAATGGTGAGGGAGTGATTGAGAATGACAACTAATGGGATTGCAGGAATTCTACGAGCGTGTCTCCGGCGCTCGTCTCCACGCCGCCTACGTCCGACCCGGTGGTGTCCACCAAGATATCCCCGTTGGCCTCCTCGACGACATTTACCAGTGGGCGACCCAGTTCGGCGACCGTATCGACGAGACCGAGGAGATGTTGACGGACAACCGCATCTGGATCGAGCGATTGAGGGGTGTTGGTGTCGTCCCTGCACAACAGGCTCTTAACCTCTCCTTTACTGGTGTCATGCTCCGAGGTTCCGGTGTGCCCTACGATATTCGAAAGAGCCAGCCCTACGACGCCTACGATCAGGTCGAGTTCGACGTTCCCGTTGGCACCAACGGCGACTGCTACGACCGATACCTCTGCCGAATGGAGGAGTTCCGACAGTCCCTCCGCATTATCCACCAGTGCCTCAACAAGATGCCCGCCGGCCCCGTTCGCGTCGAGGATTACAAGATCTCGCCCCCTCCCCGCGCTGCCATGAAGGAGAACATGGAGGCTCTCATCCACCACTTCCTGCTCTACACCAAGGGTTACGCCGTTCCTCCCGGCGAGACCTACTCTGCCATCGAGGCCCCTAAGGGTGAGATGGGTGTCTACGTCGTCAGCGACGGCAGCGAGCGACCATACCGATGCCATATCCGCGCCCCTGGTTTCGCTCACTTGGGCGGTTTCGATCACGTCTGCAAGGGTCACTTGCTGGCTGATGCTGTGGCGGTTATTGGTACTATGGATCTGGTGTTTGGTAAGTTAACTGGTCTTTTTACTGATTTAGAATTATGCTAACATCTCGCCAGGTGAGGTCGATCGGTAAAGTCGAGGGGAAAAGAATGAAGACTAGAATGGGTTCCTTTTGTTTGTAATCATAGCTCATAGGGAGACCACGGTAAATACTCCCGCAAACGTCGTGTGATCGAGCGAGATGCTATGTAGAGGTGAAGTGCGTTGTGAAGTATCAATGAAAGATATATAAAGTATAACTTTTGGACCTTGACCTGCCCTGGAGTGATTATCTACACGTCTAATCTTACAAAGCAAAAGTACATATGGCAGTAAAAGTACATTGTCGACCTACAGCAGCTTGATGCCGGTGCCAGCAGCCTGCTGCATGAGGAAGCCCTTCAACGGCCCCAAGGCGTTGACAGCCCTGAGTCCAACCGACCGCAGTGGGACCAGAGGGCCACTTTCTACAGAGTAGAGCTTGTGAAGCTTGTCACAGACCCCGAGGACGACGTGGTTAGCAGCGTAACGCTCGCTGTTGTACGACTCGAGCGAGAGCTGAGTACCCAAATCCTGGCCATGGGAGACAGCGTACTCGATGGTCTTTACCAGACTCTGAACATCGCCCTGCCCCTGATTCAAGCCCTGGCCAGCAAGCGGGTGAATGGTATGCGCCGCATCACCAACCAGAGCAACGCGCTCACCAATGTAGGTGTCGGCATGGCGCAGCTTAAGAGGGAACGATGCGACGGTGCCCTCCTGGACACCGACAACAGTCTGAGGGATCGTTTCTGCGTCAATGGCTGTGTGCTGCATGCGCCATGACAGTTCCTCCTCCTGGCCATGCGTCTGGCTGTGCAAGAAGCCAATGTCCACAGGGCTGAGGCGGAAAGCGGCGTTGACCATGGCAATGAAATCCTTTGGAGGGAGGCTCTTGAGAAGAGCAGCCTTCTCGGGCGTGGTGGACCAGACCAACGTAGCATGGTTGCCAGGCAGAGGAAGTATGGCAATAGGACCTGTGGGCAGGAAGCGCTGATAGGCAATCTTGTTGAACTCGCCGCCCCATCCTTCGCCACCCAGCTCAAGGCTTGCCACGACGCCATGCCGGCCGTAATCCCAGCCGCGGCTGTTGATACCAGCAAAGGTGCGAACAGGGCTGTTGGCCCCATCTGCGCCGATGAGAAGACGAGCTGCTAGGGATTGACCGCCGGAAAGCTGAACGATCGGCCACTCGCTCAAATCCACCTCCTCAGTCTCCTGGCCCAGGTCGATATTTTCCACCTTGGTTTTGTCGAAGATATCTACACCGCCAAGCTCATGCAGTCTCTTGAGTAGTCCAGACGTCAGGTTGAGGTTCTCGATCATGAAGGCAATGGTCTTGTCCGCAGAAGTACCCCGGGGCCAGTCGAACTCGATACGTGCGCCTGAGACTCCATCCCACACCTGCATCTCCTGGTACTCCTGGATACGTTCGCGCTTCATGTGCCGCCATGCGCCTATCGTATCGAGATATCGAGCCGAAGCGGGGGTGAGAGAACTACAGCGGTTGGAGAACTGGGTCGGGGGGAGGGAGAACGAGGAGACCTTGGAGAGGTCCTGGGCTTCGACAAGGGCGACTCGCAGGCCGGCGGTTACGGGATTGGCTCCTGAATTGGTGTCAGATAGGTTCTATGTAGCTCAAATTTCGAGTCTTACGAAGAGCAGTGAGCAGACTTAGGCCTGCTGGGCCGCCTCCGACACAGACGACATCATAGATATTGTCTTGGCTGGTAGTAGAAGCCCGGCGCAGCTGAGACTGGTGATGACGGACACAACTCCGACAGATAAAGCCGGGCTTGCCTAGAACAGTTCTCCTGGCTAGCATTTTGACTGAGAGTCTCAATTAGGCCCTCAATACCAGAGAGATGAAGTCGTGAGACAAGAGTAGACGTTTAAAGTCTCTCCAAAGAATATCGTCCCTCAGTCGTTCGATAGCTCGCGGGACAACTGTGGCGTAATGTGGCGCGATCTTCAGGTGTGGCTGACGCACGGTCAAGTGACAGGGAAGGACCAAGTTTGGATCACAGTTGCCACAGAGACAACGGCGCTATCAAGTTATTGCGTCAGGGGTCTCTCACAACAATCTGTCCAGAGAAGGGCCTTGATCCTAACTCTCATCACCCCGCCACGAAAGAACCTTGCTACGCTGTGTAGCATCTTTCTTTAAGATTATCAGCGACGACGCTGTGATTACTGCAGCCTGAGGCGACGTTGCAGGGGCAAAGTACCAGCTTTCTTTGTTTGGTCCATCATAAGCTCTACCCACCGTGAGCTGCTACCTACAAAACGGGGGTGGCCTGTGAACTGCAGCCTGCGCAACTCATCCCACTTCTGTCATCTGCGGCCATATTCCACAACCTACTTCGGCATTTCTCCAGCTTCACTAAGCTAGACATCATGGCAGACGTCGAGGATTATCTCGAGGAGGGCTTTGACCCCCAGAGAGTCACCATGCCGCGACTGCGATCAATCCTCGTCACCCACAACGTCGAGTACCCCTCCACGGCCAAGAAGTCACAGCTCGCTCAGCTTGTCGAGGACCATGTCCTCTCTCAAGCCCCAAAGCTACGAGCTCAGCGGGCGCGAGCAAAGCGATCAAGCATGGGTATCGTCAACGCCGGCAGCGCAGAAGACACCGGCACCTGGGACGAATACGATCTTGCTCCTCCACCAGCTTCAACCCGACGATCTCGGTCCCCGCGAAAGACATCAAGCCGAATTAAGCATGAGGATGATGTCCCTGCGACTCCTGCATCTGCCCTTCGGAGCCCGACAAAGCGCAGCACCCGTTCAGTGAGCCGAGCTCTTTCTCATGTGGATGATCACGATGTCCAAGACTACGAGGCCCCACGCTCGATTCGACGGACTTCTCGGAGAGCCATCACGCCCCAGATTAAGCCTGAGCCCGAAGAGGAAACGATGTTGCCAGAGAACGAAGACGAGAGCGTTTTCACTTACGACAACCCCTTCCAGAGCGGGAGCTCGCCTGCGCAAGCAAAGACCCCAACCAACCGGCGACGAACTACTGGTGGAGATCTTACTAGGAGTGCCAAATCAGCTTCACGGCGCCGGACTGATGATTATGTTCATGATTACGACGACACTCTTGAACCTGCAACTCCCAAGTACTATCGTCAGCCAACTCCCGACTTGCTCGAACCTGGTGAGGAGTTCACGCCTGATGAGCAACTGGAGCTAGAGGAGGCAGCGAGCCGAGGGGAGACTGCTCTTGAGCCACGCAAGCCTGCTGGTCAGGTTTCACGAAAGGGCGGTTTTACTGCGCCCCTCTTTGTCCTCTTCATGGCTCTGCTGGGGGCTTATCTTGCCTGGTATAGACAAGAAAAGATTGCCGTCGGCTACTGTGGGCTCGGGAGGTCAGCAAAGTCGTTGGTCCCGCCAGAGGTCCCAGTCCCCGACGCTCTTGTCCCATACATTGAGCCTCAATGCGAACCTTGCCCTCAGCACGCATACTGTTTCGAGGATTTTTCCGTTCGCTGCGAACACGACTTTATTCTCAAGCCGCATCCTCTTTCTCTCGGTGGCCTGGTCCCTCTTCCCCCTTCTTGTGAGCCTGACGGTGAAAAGGCGCGTCGGGTGAAGTCTGTGGCCGACAAGGCCATTGAAGAGCTTCGAGAACGCCGGGCCAAGTATGAGTGTGGGGAGCTTGTCACCGACGATGGGAAAAAGGAAGACTCGCCCGCCATCCCTGAACAGGAACTTAAGGAGACTGTCAGCCGAAAGCGTTCCAAGAGGTTGAACAAGGATGAATTCGACGACCTCTGGGCTGCAGCCATTGGCGAGGTCACTGCTCGTGAAGAAGTGGAGGTCATCGAGACAGCACCGTAAGTTAGCTATTTTCATTCTTCCAACCCCGAATCGGCCATACCACGACAACTGCTTCAACCTTTTCTGACCACAGACTAACCAGATCCACCATTGACCCTACAGATCGTCCGGTGCCCCCGATCTTCCAAACCGAGGGCTATCGTCAACGTCTCTCGCTCGCCTTCCGCTCACCTGCGCGCTCAAGCGATCGCTCCGACTCAGCCTGGCAAGATATCGACTCACAATTGGACTTTTGATGGCGTCAGTCTTTGCTGTTCTTTATACACGTGGTCGATATCGCAAGCATAAGGCTACCACGGCTCAGATTCCCGCTCTAGTTGATCTGGTGTTAGGAAGACTGGCCAACCAGAAGGAGTTGGGCGAGGAGGACATTGACGACCCTTGGCTGTTTCTGCCGAACTTGAGAGACGACGTTCTTCGCTCTGTACACTCTCTGTCTGAGCGAGAACGCATCTGGCAGCGGGTCCGCGCCGTTGTCGAACAGAACAGCAACGTTCGAACCAGTCAGCGTGAAGGCAGAAGCGGCGAGGTTGGTCGTGCTTGGGAGTGGATTGGTCCCATTGCGGGTGAAGCAGCTAGGAGACGACGAAGTGGTCGTGTGTCACTTGGCCCGGGGTCGACCGAGTCTCCGGAGGCCAAGGGTACTCCTGAAGTCAAGAAGTGGGAAGAACCACGACCGATTTATTAGTTGATGGGCCTCGGCAGGGGCCTTCTGGAAACACTCTTTTAATTTTCATTGTACGTATTGGTTGCCGGTGAGTCGGAGGGGTGGTCTTGGGTTTTGGATGCTCTCGTCATGGGACAGACGTCGGCGAGGCTGGCGTTGAGGATGCTGGGTTTTTTTTAAAGTGTATAATTACCATGTACAGATGCACTACAATCTCATACCTAATATTCAAATGTCATCTAGTCTGCGATCTATTGAGGTTGCACAGATGACCATAGCCACAGGTCTACTCCGAGGATGAGACTGCTATGATGATGAGACTCGAATGCATGCTTTGTGACATTACAAGCACGATACAGTTGATAACCATAGGAGATATAACGCCGTTTAAAGAATGACAATTAGGTCACTAAAGACAGGAAACAGGTGGATTTGGGTTGAAATGTTTGTTGTTTCTTGGCAGGGCGCGGAAAAGCGGCGACATCGGAGATCCCGACCTTTCCCGACGGGCAATTCACAGCTCCGACAAACCCAAATGAACACAAATTGACCCAACCTCAACGCATCTCACAAGCAACAGCTTTCCAGCTCTGAAGAAACTAGGGTCTTGATTGATTCGGCTAATGCACAGGTGTTGGTATGACACAAAGGGGGTACAAAGGGAAACCGTGGAATCTTGGGATCCAGACTCTAGCGGCGGGTGGTGATCTATTGGGCCTTGGAGGCGACGATCTCTGTAATTTGCGTCAGTTTAGTTAGTCACAATGAATAAAGGAGAATATCACGCACTCTCAATATCGGCAACGCTCTGCTGGAGGATCTGCTGGAGAACCTTGGGATTCTCGAGCTCCTTCTGGACCTTGGCGATGACAGACTGAGCAAGCTCCTTCTGCTGTCGCTGCTTAACCTGACCCTCGTATCGGACCCAGGAGTCGAGGACGGTCTTGGCCTCGGCGGCCAGGGCGGTCTTCTGCTCGAGCTCGAAAGCCTCAGACTCAAGCTTGGCAGTCTCCTACATGACACGCTCGGCATCAGCACATGTGCGAATCAGAATCCGAAGGGCATCTCGGAATTACCTTGGAAACGGCGAAGAGGTTCTGGGTGATCTCAACGACGCTGCCCATCTGCTTGACGTCCTCAATGCGTCCCTTGACGGCCTCGGTATGGTCGGCACGGGCGCTGTTGAGGATGTTCTTGATCTTGTTGTTCTGCGACTCGGCCCACTCCTTGTACGCGGGACCACCGTACTTGATCAAGCCACCCCAGACGGCGAGAAGGCAGACGGCGATGATGGACTCCTCGTTCATGACGTAGTACTCGTTGCTGATGGCGTAGACGGAGAGGGCGGCAGTGGAGCTCAGGATGGCGGTCTTGCTGAGCACGCTGTTGCCGGGGAGGGCCTCAATGATGCTCTGGGCCTTCTTCTTGGGCTCCTCGGCGGGCACATTGCTGTTGAATCGCACGGCGGCAGCGGAGATGGCAGGGGCGGCTCGGCGGGCGAGGACGGGTCGGAGGAGGGGAGCGCCTACGTGTAGGGAGTCAGAAAGGGTCAGCGCCGTGCCAATTGGGGTGGAATTGGCTCGGGATCGAGAGATTCGAGTATGGGGGACGTACCGACGGCGCTTCGTGCCAAGCGTGACGCCATTGTGAGATGGATTGTGATGGGGGTATCGTGGGCTTGTCGTTGATCGGGGAGCTGGAAGTGAGGTTTGTTTGAGAGTTTTATCGCGCTACCTCAGCTCGGCAATCAAAATCACGGGCCGGGATTTTGCCGTGGCTTCGGCTCTGATTGGTCGGCTTCTCAACGTCAAAGGGAAAGATTTCTGATTTTTTGCTTTCATGAACCTTGAAATGATGGACTTGGGAGGCTTTCAGCAAGTCTTTCAATAATTTGACATTTGATTTTACTGACTTGTTCAATCTCTCATTCTTACAGAGACCAGGTGAAAATCCGCCATCAAAAATGCCCAAGGCGGCCCCAACTGAGCGCTCCAAGCGGAAGCGGACTTCTGCTCATGAGAAGCCCACCAAGCGACGCAGGTCATCAAGTGCCAGCGATGAATCCGAGGATCCCAACGCCAGAATTTTGTTGATGGAGCAAGGCATCTTGGAGTCGCGAAAGAACTACAACGACATTACTGTTTTGCTCGGCACCGCAAATGATTTCAAAAACGGCGAGCCGGAGGGCATGCTGGCGACGGTGGCACTCTGCCGCATCTTTGTACGGTTGCTCGCACAGGGCGACCTCATCTCCAAGAAGACGCTGTCCGAAAAGGACCTGGTTGTCGTGGGCTGGCTGAAGGAGCAGTTTGGCGAGTTCAAGAAGACTCTGGCCAGGATTCTTCGAGATGAGGAGTTGGCGCCGACTGCTCTGACTCTCTGCATGAGAACGCTCAAGGCCGAGGGAGAGTTTCTGTACGACAAGGATGAGTACACTTTTCCACGAGCTTTTCTTCGTGACATTGTCTCTTCATTATTTGAGAGCGACAATGAGGAGGTGATAAAGGCGTATGTGGAGGATTTTGCGGAGCAGTACGACGACATTCGCTACTATACCTTTAACTCGGTCAAGTAAGTGTCACTTATCTTTGTTAAAATAACCCCAACTCACATTCACCAGACATGTCGTAGAGAAGCAGGCAGATACAAATGCATCGCCTGAGCTCTTTGATCGATGCTTTGCGCTCTTGTCCGCTCTGGACGGCGTTCCAGAATCCGCGGATGAGCTCGAAGATTTCTATGTTCCCCGCCCCAAGAAGAAGGCTCATCCTCTCCGTAACATCAACCAGCACAAGAAGCAAGGCCAGGAGGCGTGGCTGGCTCTGATGATGCTCGTCAATGAAAAGGAGCAGCGTAAGCGTTTACTCGACATCATCTCGACGGTCATCGCCCCTTGGTTCATAAAGCCCGAGCTGCTTTCCGACTTCCTCACCAACTCGTACAACACGGGCGGTTCCATGTCCCTCCTGGCCCTCTCTGGCGTCTTTTACCTGATTTCCGAGCGAAATCTGGATTACCCGTCCTTCTACTCCAAACTCTACTCCCTCCTCGACCGCGACATTCTTCACTCCAAGCATCGATCAAGGTTCTTCCGTCTCATGGATACCTTTCTTGGCTCGACACATCTTCCGGCGGCGCTCGTGGCCAGCTTTGTCAAGCGTCTTGCTCGGCTTGCGTTGAATGCGCCGCCCAGCGCCATTGTCTTTGTGACGCCCTGGATCTACAACATGCTCAAGCGTCACCCGACATGCACCTTTATGGTTCACCGAGAGACTCAGGACCCCGAGGTCAAGAAACACATGAATGAGCATGGCGCTGAGGACCCGTTCCTTCCGGAAGAGACCGATCCGATGGAGACGCAGGCGATCGACAGCTGCCTCTGGGAACTTGTTCAGCTTCAGTCTCATTACCACCCGAACGTGGCCACCATCACCAAGATCATCTCTGAACAATTTACCAAGGTCTCGTACAATATTGAAGACTTTCTCGACCACTCATATGCCACTGTAAGTTGTCTCTACTCCTGTCAGTTGAAGACGGTTGTCTAACAATTCGATAGCTCCTTGAGGCGGAAATGTCAAAAGAGGTCAAGAAGGCACCCGTTGTTGAGTTCCATATTCCTAAGAAGGTTTTCACGCCGTATGAGGGCGCTGATGCTGAGCCTGACAGCCTGTTTGTCAAGCTGTGGGACTTTGAAGCATCGCCACAGACAACAGAGGTTGCTTGAATGTGGTTGAGCCAGGGATGGTAAAAGTTGGTTGCATATACCCAAGTAGACTTTTGTGTAGCTTTCAATCACGAGGACACTTACTCGTATCGTGGACGCTGGCTTGACCGTGATATTGGAAAACCATTGTGGTAGAGATGTGTTAAGCTTTGCACATACGTGTAGCTGCTGTCCCTGAAATTATATAGTTGCGGACTACAAATTGAGGTGTTTATGCGACTTCAAAGTCTCCATTTCCAACCTTGCATAGCGAACATTGGGTAAGGGCGCAAGAAGAATTGAGCAAAGAATGGGTTTTCTGAGAACAAGCTCATTGGATATGAGAAGAATCAAGAGGTTGTTGAAACAACATTAAGCCGGATAAGGTCGGTTCAAGCCGTCAAAGAGGGGAAGGGAGTTAGCTGAGGTGTCGTGTGATCATGTGGAAACGCCTCCAACAAAGCTGGCCAATGTGGAGTTGAGTCTTGATGCTTTTGATAAGACAATGAATTGCATGCCCAGGAATGGGAAACAATCGCCGGCGCAACTAACAAAAGTTTGTTATGCAAAAGGTACAAATTTCTACATGATTTGGCCTACAGTGCAACCTTAGCCACTTGGAATTGGCCTCTATCATTCGACAATATCCCCATTAACCCCAACTCATATTCATCCAGGTCCCAACGGGCCCCCGCAGCGGGGGGATTAAATCGATTCATGCTTGTGCTTCTGCAAGTTTGGTGGTCTGCTGCTGTAGTGGACGCCTCGTGGGCCAATTATTTCAGCAGGCTAACGCCCCGCCAAGCCCAAGACAGTCGATAGTTGACATCATCACCGATCTGCGCCTGTGGTGGCCGGCCTGCAAGCCCGCATAACTCAAGGTACAACTGAGGTGACTACTACGTACTTGGTCGACTACGTATTTTTGCAGCTCCCCGTTTTCTCCCTCTCTCCTTTTCCTTCACCATCATAATTCCCCCGTTTGCACGGCAATACATCACAATGTCGAGCAATCGCTTTGTCAACTTCACCAATGCAAATAATCCCCAATCGCTAGCCCCTCCAACCTCGAATCCAACTCAGCGCCCAGCTGCCTCGGCCTCCAACGACAACGACAACGATCGCCCTAAGCCGAGGAAGAGAAAGGGCCATCGGGGCGGCAAGAAGAAAAGAACCCGCAGAAAGAGCTTCGCCGCCTTTGACGACGACGAACATGATGAGTCCCAGGACGGATCTGGAGAGGGTTTCTTCAACCTCCCCAATGCCAACTTGAGCGGCACCAGCATCGACAGCGAGGCATTGTTGGATCATCGGTAAGCTTTGAGTTTCTGGAAATTCTTATTCACAGCATTCGCCTAACCAATTTCTCAGCGACCATCAGCCATTGCGTCCCAGACGAGCCTCGACAGCTCCAGCTCCCCCAGGTCCTCTCTCTCCTTTCACAGGTATGAGTGGCAACCGCCTGCGGTCGATCCCAACCGTCAACGAAGACGAGCATGCAGAGCCCAGTCAGTGGGATGAATCGGCTCCTCTGCTTGGCGAATCGGGGGGTCTCTCTGGCTATGGTGGTGCCAGTGACACAAAGTCCAATTGTACCAGAAGCCGCCGGCCCTCGAACAGCAGGTCCTCCAACACACGTTTGGGCACATCATCCAGCGCAAAGGACCGCTACGATGTCAATCATCCTCCTTCTATGCCTGGTTCACCCACTTTCGGCACCGCCGACCGGATAGAGCTGAGTTTGGGAGATGTCATGATACGGGATGATCTTGGCGGCGTCCGCGACGATTCGCCACACCGCTTGATTGGCGAAATCGATGGCCTATCCGACGTTGGAAGTGCTCTTGGGGACAACCGACCTGACGTGGGCCGAAGGAGGACCGAAGCTGAGCAGGATGTCTGCTTCCCGGCCCCTGGCATGTCCGAGATGGGTGATGATGACGCCCACTCTCGATCCCACGAGCCTCGTCAGTACCGAACGCGCCGTCGCCGTGGTCAATGGCCAGATTTGTCCATACTGGAAGAATGGAGTAGTATGGAGAAGGAAGACCGAACTGAGGAGCGTCGCGTCAAGAGAATTACCGAGCCGCAGCTCATCAACGGTCGGCTGCGCCCGGTGCGCAAGGGATGGTTCCAGACAGACGAGGAGTCGCCCTACCGATTCACTTACTTCAACGAGGAGTTTCAGAGCACCATTCACAGCCAGACCATATCGGAGCTTGTCCAGCCAGGCGGTAGCTTTCAGGAGCTCTTCGTCCCTGATCCCATCATCCTTTCGGATGACGAGTCCGACGAGGAGGACATTGACCCGGGTGCTCTGCCCACCCGTTTTCGCAATCAGAGTACAGCGACCGATGGGGAATCCAAAACTCACACGCGGCAGGCGTCAATGTCAACAGCCCGCGACACACTAGACCCCCGACCCGAAGGGGCCTTGTCCCCGTCCAAAGATCCCCTGGCGCATGTGGCCTCGAGGAGTGAATCGGGGCATGCTACCCCTACGGGTCGGAAATCTGCTGACGGCAGTTTGCCGCACGCTTCCCCGAACCATGCTGGGGAATCAAAGGAGAAGATGATCAGGTATGGCGATCGACCAGTCTGGTGGCTTGATGTCCTCTGC
>JAJODA010001627.1:0-10933 GCA_021730345.1 Fusarium cicatricum | reverse complement strand
CAGCCTTGAGGCTCAGCTCCCGGACGCTGCCGCGGTTCTTCAGGCTCTTGAAGCTACTCCGCCATGCCGTGGACCGCTCGGGGCGAGGGCCGGACCGTGACTTTGGCCGCCAGATGGAGTTGCCCTGTGGCTTTGAGCTCGTCGATTTGCGGCGAACGGGGAGGGCAAGGGTCCCGGCGATGCGGAGGAGGCGGGCGAGGAGCTCGAGCTGGGCTTGCTGGCTGGGATGGGCGAGCACGTCTTCGACCTTGAGGGTTATGGATTCGAGCCCTCTGATCTCGAGAGGTTCCAGTGCTTGGTTGAGCTGGGAGGTGAGGGAGTGGGCGGGCAGGATGGATTTTGAGATGGCATAGAACGGGGTAGTCTGGAGTTTGTCTTCTGGAACACCGCAAGCAGACGGCTGGATGACTTCGTTCCAAGCACTCTCAATGGCTGCCTCGAGTTCCTTTCTCTGGGCTGGTTGCAGGAGAGCGTCGAGCGGAACACGCAGAGTGTTGGGCTCTCGGGAAGGAAAAGGGATTTGTTTCTCGCACCGCGCAATCTCCTCAGCGGACTGCAACATCGGCTGGTGGATGGTGTCTGGGTGTGTAAGAGTCTCCCAAGCCGCGCTGAGAAGATTGAGACACGACTGAGCAAAGGTGCCCGTAAGCCGCTCCTCAGGATACTTGATCTCTAGTGTTACCCGCTCGTTACCTTCAACGATGGAGCGAACAAGCAGATCTGGGAAACCGTGCGCCGGAGGCTCAACCGTCTTGTACGTAAAGGTTACGCCGCCCATGTTGAACGTCGAGGACCCATCAAGGCGCGACTTGACCGCTGGCTGCACCACGGTGCTAAACTGAGTACAGGGACGCCATGTGGTGCACTTGTTGACCATGTCCTGGAAGCCAAACATCTCGTGTCGAGCGTTGGAATGGCGCTGGCGCTGGATGTATGTCATGAGATCCAGGGGCGTGCTGTGCCTGGACGGGAACTGCACGTGCACGGGGATGATATTTGTCAGGGGGCCGATCATGCTGGCTGGATCGATGGTATCAGGCAGTGGGACGTTGTGCGCTTGGATGGATTCTCCGAAAAGGACGTCTGCTGAGCCTGAGATGGTGGATAGGACAATGGCCCAGGCTGCTTTGAGGGCGGTATCGTGGTTCAAGCCGTACTCGGCGATAGGGCCAAGGGGTACAGTCTGTTGTATGGCCTTGATCTCGGTCCCAGAGACTGGAGGGTTGGGCTTAGTGTCGGAGATGACCTTGGTCATCTTGACATCGTCGAGCTGATAAGTCCAGTACTCGCGGCCTTGCTTATAGTTTGCTTTCACCGCACGAGCGTACTCGAAGAAACTCGATCGAGCAGTGGCTAGTGACCCTTCATACAAGGAGGCGAGATCTTGAACGACTAGATGGGCCGAAGCATCATCGATCTGTGCCTTGCTTAGACGAATAATGAGAGTGCCGTGCTGTCCCGCATCGAGAAACGTGAACTGAGTGACCGGCACCTTTGGATCGAAAGCCAGCTTCTGATCCTGATCGACGAGCTTATCTGTCATGCCGTCCAGACGGCCACTCTGGCAGGGGAAGATCCGGAAGGCTGGCTTGAATGAGGAGCAGAGGACCTGGTATACTCGATGCTCGTGACAGACGAATGCTGTGCGGAGGGAGGCATGCATCGCTGCGAGTGTCTCGCAAGCCTCCTCAAGCTTCAAGCAGTTGACGGGACCGTTAAAGTTGAGCACCAGAGAGACGATATCGGCGCGTTTCTGAAACATGCCCAGCTCAAGACTCCGGATCTGCTGAGACGAAGCCTCGGTCACGTCGAGCACATCATGGACTGAGCATTGCAGCTGCGGTGCGATGACTTCCTTGACAAGCTTCCTGTCAAAGTTGATCTTTGAAAAGGCAATATGCGACTTTGCGGGAGTCTCTAGGAGTTTCTTGGTAGGCTTATCTGCTGAGACGGTGGCGCGGCAGATCTCGGTGAGAGTTGCCTCCCTCAAGATATCGACGAGGGAGATATGAAGTCCAACCTTGCGGCACGCGATGACGAGCTCGGTAGCGAGGAACTTGTTTCCACCAGCTGCGAAGAAACTCGTGGAGCCTCTGATGTTGGAGGGAGAAATACTCAGCACGCGAGCCCAGACCGCTCGCATCACCTCCTCGGGACGAGTCAGGGGTAGAGGTTTCTGAGCGAGGGCCACGCGCTGGATCTCGGCAGGGTTGGGAACTGCAGACATGGCGGCGAGGTCTGCGTAGGTGAAGCCTGATACCGTGCGCTGGAGCTTCCTCCGGTTCACCTTGAGTGAGGTAGAAAGCGGGAGTTCCTTGACTGGGATGAAGAGAGACGGGATATGATGCCTTGGCAGTCGTGGCCCATGGGGCTCAGGGTTCTCGACTGAAGCCTCAAGGAGCTTCTTGGCAATATATGCTCGCTCTTTAACGAGGGGACTCACACTGCAAAAGTCCTCTTGTCCATGGAAGAGTAAAGGTCCAAATTCGAGAAAGGCTGCGAGAACAGGTGGCGAGTCTCGCGTGTTCATGGAATCAACGACGACGTCAACTCCTTCGCCTAGACAGCGTCGAATACGCCGTTCCACCTCTGCTATATCGACGGTCACGCCGTCAACAACGACCTCATCGCGGATACTTGAGATGAACTGAATGTTGCCATCGTCCAGATACCGCACGCGATGGCCCGTCTTGAGAAACCGAGACTTGGGCTTCTCGCCGGCCTTGTGCTGCGTGCTAGGGGCGATGAGCGGCTTATCGAGCGCGAAGCGATGAGGCGTAACGATGGGACTGTCAATGGCGAGTTCACCGATCGCGCCTACAGGCATGAGCTTCTTGGGGTCCTGGGGGTTGAGAATCCAGAAACGGCCTGTGACGGGCGGAGGAATGACGCTGAGGTCCTTATCCTTTGTGACCTCTGTGATGGAGATGCCGAGGGGACATACATCTGGCGCTCCGTACGCGAGAAGGATGTTGCGACCCTCTAGCCAAGGCGTGTAAGTATCTGGGTCAAGCTTGCGAGTGCGGAAACACAGTGTCTTGAGAGTTGGAACAGAGGGTGGTTTGATCTTCCGGGCGAGGTTGCCGGTCATATATGACCATGTAACTCCCATACGTGCCATGGAGCCAGGAAGATCATAGGTACGATCTCTGGCCGAGGGGATACAGACGCAGCCACCGTGGACCATTGTGCCAAGGATCTCAACCAGGGAGACATCGACGTTGAATGCAGAGAGCTGGAGGACTCTACTCTCGCTGTTGATCTTCAACGCTGGACCCTGACTAGCAAATGTAGAGCAGAGCGACGAGTGCGTAAAGAAGATACTCCTCGAAACACCAGAGCTTGTGCGCTTCGGCGTGATGAACACGCATGCGGCGTGCTCAGGGGTAGTCTCGCGGGCGAGCGAGGGCATGTGGGGAGGAAGCAAAGAGAAGAAAGAATCGTTGACGACGACGAGATTTAGAACCATGGTACCGATATCTCTCCATGCCATCTCAGTAGCTAGCACGATGTGGGGGTTGAGATATTCAATGGTCGACTTGACAGTCATCTGGTCTTGGCTGTCGAGGGCAACGAAGCTCGCTCCGGCTTGCATCACGGCGAGAATCATGACGGGAGCCCAGCGGTTCTTGTCGAGGACGAGCGGAACAGTCATCCCCGGCCCAACGCCGAGATTCACGAGATAGGTTCGCAGTCTGGTGACGAGCGCGGTCAGCTGAGCGTATGAGATATCTCCATCCCAAGAGCAGATGGCTTGAGCATTGGGGCGTGTATGGCTATATTGGAGGATGACATCGTGAAGACAGGCAGAGACCTGTTGAGAACGCTGCGTTGATTCCTCCCAGTCATGAACCACGAGCTGTGCATAGTCTCGATCCGTAAAGAGGTCGGTGTCTGCAGCAAGGCTATTGGGATGCTCGAGGATCTGTTTCAGCGCGGACCCGAAACTGCCCATGACGCTCTGGATCTGGTTGTGCGAGAGATATCGCGAGCTAAAGCTGGCGTGGAGGTGGCCGTCGATGAACATGACCGTAAGAGAGAGGTCACAGTCTGTCTTGCGGCCAGACGTGACGAGCGCCGGCGACAACTCAAGCAGGTCGAGCTGAGAAGCCTCAAAGGGATCTGAGTTCTGAAAGAAGAGGCATGTGTTGAAAAGATCTTTATCTCTTAGTCCCAAAGCGTGTTGAATCTCGGCCATGGTCAGGTTCTCGTGCTTGCGCGCATTCGCAAAAGACTCTCCTACAGCTTTGAGACAACTTGCCAGCGGCTGATTCGAGGGTACCTCTACCCAACACGGCAAAATACTAGAAAAGCTTCCTACCGCCTCGTTGATACCGCTGAGGAGTTCCTCATCTCGACCGCTGAACTGGTAGCCAAAGGTAACGTGCTCCATTCCCACGAACACCCCAAGGACGAGGGCCCAGGCGAGTTGCAAGACAGCGGAAGTTTCTACCTGCTGCTGCTCGCAGAAGGCTACGAGTTGTGTCTGCTCAATGTCGAGCTCAAACGACTGTGTCTGGAATATATCTTTGGCGAACACGGACAGATGAGGGAACAGACAGGGTCTCGAACCGGATAGGCCTGTCTTCCATACTTGGAGGCTGTAAGCCGTGTCCATGGACGAGATGTGGTATAGATAGGTGCAGTGAAGTGCTTCGTTGTGCGAGGGCTGCTCACCCGAGTAGACTCGACTCAGTTCAGCAACCAGACGGTGAAGACTCGTCAACTGCATTTGTTAGTTTGCTTCAACAGAGAGTTATCGGGAAATGACTTACATCGCAGATTGCTTGGCTAGCATCCAACCTCACCAATACTTTGCCAAGCGTGTGACACACAGAAAGACGATGTCGCGGTTCCATCAACGGCATGTTGAGCGCCGGAAGACTCGATACCGCTTCGTCGGGGTTACTCGCCTCGATGAAGAGCATGGTAGGTGATGTTTTCTTCAGAACAACCTGATCAAAGAGACCTTCGCGCGAGACGCCGTCGATGAAGATGCTCCGTAGGGCGGGTTTGTTGGCCACGATAGCCTCCCACGCCTCGCACAGGCGGGTCGTGTCAACCAAATGGCTGTCTCGAGAGCTCAGCTCATATACGGCGTGGACATGGAACGTCTCGATGTTCTGCGTCTGCGCGATGAGGATCTCTTGCTGGTTTGGCGTCACGGGGTAGATGGTCTCGATGTCCTTGACATTAGGGATTCGAGAACCAGCGAGACGATCTGAAGTGAGTTTGGCCAGGGCCTTGTAGGATGATCGTAGCAGGGGAGCATCAGCTAGAGTGAGCTCAGGCTCGTGGTACCGAAGCCTGCCGATGGCCTCGAGCACATGGTGCTCAAAGCGCTGCACCCAGGTCTCGATCTTGCCCTGATACCTGGCAGCTTTGCTGTAGACAAAGTCAATCTGAGCGCCAGACTCATCGATCATGGCAGACAACTCAAAGAGCGCAATTCTGCCCACATCAGGACCGGCATCTGACTTGGGACAGGCCGTCTGCTGCCCAGGAACAGCTATTGGCTCCAAGATGCCGTTGGTTCGCTGAAGCTGCTTCGCTGTGTCTGTATAGTTGAAGACGATCTCGACGGGAATACTCGCAGCTGCATCCTCGGGACTGGAAAACTCGCATGTAAAGAATGGGATGCCGTCTCGAGGGATGGCACGGCGGGTATCCTTGATCAGCTTGATGGCCTGGATCAAGTCGGTTGATGAATCTAGAAAGACTCCAATGGGACAGAGCGAATTGAACCACCCGACAGTCTCCATGATATTGAGGTCACCATCAATAGCGTCTCGGCCGTCTTCTTGCTTCCACAAGGTCGGGAGGGATCTATCAGGAAACGTCTGACAGAACGAGAGCAGCAGTGCTGCCAAGAGGACATCATCCGCGTCTGTTCGCAGGACCTCTGATGCTGACCGCTGCAGGATCGACGATAGCTCTGAAGTCAGGCTAAAGGAGGATCGAGAAGTGTTGCCATAAGTGTTGGACTCTTGGTCCATGGCCCAGTACTCAAGATCCGCTGAGTAGACCTCAAAGGGGAGAGTTGGCTCAAACAGTCTTTCGCTCATCTCGTAGTTCTGATAGTCGATCCATTGGGGAAACGAGATGGATCCTTCGGAGAGAAGAGTGCCTTCTTGGAGCAGCTCATCCAGCTCATGAACCATGACGCGCCACGAGATCAAGTCGACGACCAGATGATGGGCTGTGAGATATATCATCTGCTTATTCTCGTTCTGGATGTACTCGACGGCAAAGACAGGCCCTTCGGTGGGATTGATAGCGGCCTCGGCCTCCTCGATCAGTGTTGTGATCTCTTCCTCATCAG
The DNA here is from genome assembly GCA_021730345.1 of Fusarium cicatricum. Taxonomy (NCBI): domain Eukaryota; kingdom Fungi; phylum Ascomycota; class Sordariomycetes; order Hypocreales; family Nectriaceae; genus Fusarium; species Fusarium cicatricum. Next base: position 4,611 of record JAJODA010001627.1, on the reverse strand, counting down.
CGTCAGTATGGCGGGTGAAGCGATACGATCCGTGATCTTGAGGAACAATGACCTGTACCCAGTCCTGAACTACAGGTCTGAAGCGAGCTCGAAGCATGTCGTGTCTGGCAACCATAGCCTCGATAGCCGCCTCGATATCAGACGACTCAACACTGCCCTTGACTCTCAGCATGACGCTCTGAGTAAACCGATACTCTGGACCAGCAATAGAGGCCGGTTCACCGCTTGTGCTGATGGCCTGGAAGTAGAGCTGCTGCATAGGCGAGAGGGGGAAACACTCGAGATCATCGCAGTCAAACTCTTGCACGTCGTCGAATCTCATGACCGACTTGCGTGATTCAGCCCAAGACTGGATTCTCTTCTGCCGCGAGCTGGGACTGTCTGCTCGACGTCGTCTCGGCTCGGGAATCTGAAGCTTCATAACCTCCTCGTACGCAACCTCGTTGATGTTCTGAACCCACGTCTGCAGACAGCGAGCGTCTGGCTCTCCGTGTTTGGTGACGGGCATATACTCGACCGGAATCCAGATCTGCGGCCGTCGAGAGTCGGCGCCCCATTCTTGAACTGCCATGCGCAGCGAGCGAATCTCTCGCTTCAGCAGTTCAGTCTCGGAACGCGGTGGTAGCGTGATGCTTTGGGGATGTTCTGGTACATCGGCTTCGGCTTCTGAAGGGCTGGTGATCTTGACGAGGGCGACCAGCTGGCCATCAAAAGGCCCTACCTTGGGCATGACCAGACAGACACTGCTGACTCTCGGGCTCGAACTTAGCAAACTCTCCAAGTTCTGCCCATTCGGTCTCGCCACGGCGCAGGCATCACTGCTCGTGGACAAGGAGCCGTAGCTAGACACCGAGTCTGCCCATTTCCGATGCTTTGGCGAAAAGACGTGGTCGGCACTGGGGCTATGGCTCGGTTCTCCAGAGTCTTCTGACGAGTCGGAGAACGAGTTGATGGGTAGACGAGGCGGGAATGGTGTCAGTCGTGTCTGGAGCTCGGCAAGCGTTGGGCAGCTCAGGATATCCTCGCCAGTGGTGTCGATGCCTTTTGTCCTGCAGGTCTGGCGCAGTATCTCTGCTGTTTCCTCGTCGCCTCCTAGTTCTATGAATGAGTCGAAGAGGAGGATATCGTCTCTCGAGATGTCGAGTGTTTGTGCGACAGCTTGGATGAGGCGCTCCGGTGCTGGGTCGCTCTGTAAGACGTCGGTTTCGAGTCTGGGAAGGCTCGGCTTGTCGAGGGATAATGACATCGTGTATGGGTATCGAGGCCGTGGCCTTGTCAATGCCTGTTCTCGAATAGGTTGATTATATGATGATGGATGAGTGAAGCATTAGAATAACAACGCTCGACTGTTGCAAGGTCAGATTCTGTGTTGCCCCGTAGCTCCAATAAGGGGACAAGTCGATTGGAATAAGCAAATCTCACTCTCAATGTTTACTTTATCAAGGGTAGTATCGCTAGAGCCGCCGAGGTCGGCAGTCATCAGAGGTGCAACCCCAAACCATTAAATACCAGCTACTCCATCATCACGAAACCCTGCATCATGACCTCGTCCCGCGGCAGGGAAACATTCGCTGCAACCAATGGCGAGACGTCATTGTGCACGTCCAACTTATACCCAGAAACGGCAGAGAGGATCGAGAAGCGCGAGGATCGCTCAACGTCTTGGGGCGGGAAAAAGAACGAAGGATTCACTGAACCGGGGGGGCTAAGTAGGATTCCAGGATCCTTCATCGCAGGATCAAAGCCTAGCACCATGACGCGCCTTATCGACCCACTAGAGTAACTTGGGCTTGAGTTATCTTGATGCCTACTGTAGGGACTTGTGCAAATATGTCCATGATTGCCCATGTGCTGCTCATCTCGTCGAGGCGGGTCGAACAGGGGGTCTTTGAGTTTATTACATCTATGAAGGATTCGTGCTGACAACCCCGAGCTGAGTACCAGGGCAATCACAGCCTCGATACGTTACAACGCGACGAGCAACCTTGAACTCACTACATGAGCTCATCTTGCATGCCTACCCAGCTAGCCATGTCGAGAGGGGTCTTTGGATCGATCTACAGTATTCGAAATAATCTATAGTACACTCACCACCAACACCATACTCTTCTCAGCCAAGCCCCGTTGTCTGCGAGTTCATCCTCTTTTGCAACCACATTTGCGTCATTGTTCCCCAAATTCTCCCCCATCAAATCGGCTGTAACCGTCGTTAGGCCCGACCCGTGGGCATGGCTGTGCTATACGAGATCTGCATCCAAGATGCCTCATTCAGATTTATGCTGGGCGGGCCAATTAATGCAACCTTGTGCTCAGCAGCGTCATCGTGCCCGATCAGGTTTTCATGATCTTGGCCTTTGTCGTCGATCATTCAGTGAGATGATAAAAGGCTTCAAACAAGGCTAAAGCAGGATCAAAGTCTCGCCACACCAACACCATCGCCAATTTCACTCTGCATGAATTGAACCGAGAGGATCACCAGCAAATGATGAAATAACCAATAGGCACCTTAAGGGTTCAATCACCTACAGGCTGTGCCGTCGGCCATGGATTGCATAGGACTGACCAAGTACCTCGTTATGTGAGCGCCGCAATCCTTCGCCCGCCTGGGACTACATCAGCATAGTCGAGCAGTTCTTGTGCCGCTCTATCAGCTCCATCACTCTGCCACCATCTGCCGTGCTACAGTAATAGCTCCTCTGCCCAAAGTGGTACTGATGGACAGCAAGTTTCCAGGCAGACGAGCTCCCCGAGATGGGCTCTGTAGATCGATGCGGAGGATGTTGACGGGGACTTTGGGAGATCCACAGCTCGAAAGATGGCACTTTCGTTGACTAGCGATAAGCGTCAGGTCAAGATGATGTTAGACGCAACAGCCTAGCTCTTGAGATTGTGTGCGTAGTAAGCGCCATCCCTTGATCGATCCCCTGTCTCCTCCGTGCCGCCAACCAACCTCCGCTGGCCACGGATCCCTGCCCATCGTCTTCTCTGTTCAGCCACACACTCGCTCCTCTTCCAGAAAAGCATCACGAAACCACAACGTGCTCTGTCCTCCAGAGTCCAGACCCTTCTTACAGGACTTGATATCGAGATAACAACAACGGTTTCGTTACCGACACGACCGGGTTGCGTTTCAAGTCGTCAAACGGGACATGGGTTGCCGGCTATAAGCGAGATAGCCTGGGCTTACACGTGCTTGTTAGCGCTCACCATGAACAGATGAGACTCTTATTCTCCTTTGTTTATGAGATGATTCGTAGGGCGAGAGTGGATATGGGAAACGTGCCGGTCCGTTTATACGATAGTTGGAACCATCCCCCACGAGAATGGTCAGCCTTATCCTCTCCATGCATTTTCAGGACAACGGGATATTAACTCTTTGTTCGAGACCCCTTGTGTTTCTGTAATCTCGCTTGATACCCGAGAGCTGAGGTGAGACAACAATCAAAAGCTTCCTGATGTAGAAGTACCCAACAGATAGATGAATGTTTTCGTACTGGACAAGATCTTGAAATAAAATGTACTCGAGCGTCTCCCAAGGCTGCAGTACTTTGACATCGCATGTGAGCTTCATATCGCTGGTCATAGTTGCGATGTGCCATGCCCGAACTTACTCACTCAAAAAGGTTCAGGTACCTCTGGCTCATTCGAGGCATGGATGCCTTCAATGACACATCAGCCCTTCACAACCGCCATGATCATCACCAGGTTCCCTCTCACACGTCTTATAATGCATCAATTCTACATACAGCACATAACCCGACCCATCACAATCCTATATGTCTTACAACCACCCAAACCCATCATTATGAATGATCCTTGCACATGAAAACCCCCCATCTAAGAACCCCTGGTATCGTAGTCCTCTCCGCTCAGACGACAACCTCGTCGTCGTCCGGGTCCTCGATGCTCGTCCGTCGTTTCGCCTCCTTGACCTCGACGGCCTTGATGTCGTCCGCGTCGCCCGTCTTGTCGCTCGCGCCGTCGTCATTGGCTTTGGCCCCTTCCTTGTCCTTCTCTGCCTTGGAGAGTCCAAAGGGCCAGAGGCCGCTGAGGCCCCTTGTGGATCCCTCCTTTGCCGGGTTCACGGCCAGAGGCTTAAAGACTACGTTCTGGTCGTCGTCTCCGCCTCCAGTTCCGTCGTTGTCTGCCATGGCAAAGTCTCCAAACTCGTCGTCGTCATCATCATCCCGCTCATCGTCGGATTCGTTACCGTCGGGCTTGCCTCCGCGGTCCCTCACCACGTCCCGCCACCAAGCGCCCTTACCGGCATCTTGAGGCTGCTCGTCGTCATCGTCAAAGTCCTCCTCAGTGTCGGCAAAGGGATCGGTGGGGTTCTCTTCGTCGTCGTCGTCATTACTTAGATCGCCGGATGACTGGGCGGATTGGTTGTTTTTCTGATGCATCGCCAACCGTGCCGCGAGTTGAAGCCTGGCCCGAGAAGGCGGGATGTTCAGCGGCGGAGGTGGCGGGGGTGGAGGCGGAATCGAGGGCGGCTCCATCGACCCGGCCGAGTTGTTCAGAGGGTCAGTGTAAGATCGAAACTAAACAGTCCTTGTCAGTACGTGGCGATGATCAAGTGCGGGCGGAGCAGGTTGAGCATGTCTCAAATCC
>JAJODA010001619.1:0-25412 GCA_021730345.1 Fusarium cicatricum | reverse complement strand
GATTTGTTGGGAGCGATGAGGCTGAAGCTTTATGAAAGTGTGTCTTTATGATTAGGAATTCCATGGATTTAGGATGGTATTCCGAAGCATCTGCTCTCGTTTCCAGTAACGTCGTATTAGTCTCTTGTGAGTACTAGTAGAAGGCTGGGTCAATCAACCATGATGCAGGATTGTGGATGATGCGGAGGTGGAGATGGCGTTTAGCGGGGTGCCTTTTGCGGGGGAAGGGAGCGTGTTGATCTCTCTGTCTCTGTTTCTGATGGAACGGGCTGATGGAAACTGTTGGCTTATCAAAGTACCGGTAGATGCATATCTCACTGCATTCGCTATTTGTTGATCTTCAATGTTTAGATATCACGATATCCTGGTAAACCATGATGCTATGTTGCCTTGACGTCGCTGCAGCCTACCCTGGACTATCGTTCGGAAGTTGGTTAACCTAACACTCGATGTCAGCCGATCCCAGGTAGTCACATATTCGATTCGTTTCAATTGGACGTCTCTACATCAGCAGGTTTCCCCTTGGTCACTCGTGGTTGTCGCCACTTGACATGCATGTCTGTTTGCATCATTAAAAATGTATTGGACCGGGAACCCTTTGCTTCCACTTTCGAGCAAGCAGAGCGCCTGATAAACGACAATCAACCCTGGCATTTTTTATGAGTAAAAACATGAGGCCTATTCAAGGTTGACTAGTTTACTCAGAGGCAATACACCCATCTTCAATTAGGAATATACTTGGGCCAGGTACCTTGTCATGCAGGCTGACCAAGGTGACATCGACAGCCTCAAGGCAACCATCCATCCCATCCACTTGGAGGCTCAGGCATCAATCGACATGCTCAAAGGGGAGGTGTTAGTCATAGCTCGAATCTGTATATCACATCCCATCTGGCCAGCTCTTCATCCTTGCTGAGTTCTACTCATCTCGTCGCCAATCTCACAAACTGGATTAAACTCGTGGCTTCTTCACCTTTTCCTATGCGACACTGCCTCTGTTGTTGGCACCCTTCTACACAGCCTCCTGGCGGCCTACGTCGCAGTCCACTCTGACTCTTGTGTCAGCCTTGGACAGTCGTGGCCTCTATTAACCCTCTCCCTCTCTTCTGCTCCCATCATCAGGCTTCTTCCTTTCCTCTTCTTTATCATCATCATCGTTGTTTCCATGCACGACGATCCTGTTGGCTGCCTGTGTTCCACCATCTCATCCGCTCTCGACCTGCCTCGTATCAATCGCAACATCCTCAATAATCCCACCCAAGGTCACGTCTGCCTGACCATAATGGACGTCCCTGATGACTGGGAGTCAGAAATGGACCGAATCATGGAACAAAACTGGCCCGAAACCATGGACACGACTAGTACCACCAACAACATCAATATCAGCCCACCTGCGCCTCTGCTAGGCCTGCCTCTGCCTATATTAGATGAATCGTCCCTCAGCAAAGATCTGCCGGGAAGTGAGTTTCTCTCAAGGTCGGATCATGTCAACTTCAACAAACCCACTCTTGTCCATCAAAGTCCGCCAACCAAACTCATCGACAAGGATGAGATCGAGTCTACCCGAAACTTTGAGCTCTACCGCCTTCACTCCGTCAGCTTCGAGCTGAACCAGGGCGATACCCTCGTTTTTGTGGACTTCCCCATTCCTCAGAAGGCTGCACTCAGCAAGGCTGACTGCAATGGAATTATCTACAAGTCTCAGCAACTCCGCGTCCACTCGAGCAATTTGCTCGACACTGGCTCTTCCAAGTTTGCCGACATGCTCGGTCCTACTAACCAGTTCAGAACCCTACGGCGTCGGAAGCTGGTCAACAAACTTCCAGAGGGTGTCAAGTATGTGCTGGATCTGACTCCGCCCTCTGAAGGAGACGACCTGGTCTTTCAGATGACCGAGCTATCGTTGACGCCCGGAATCATGAAGTGGTGGAGTTCCTCTCTACTCAACAAAGTTGATTCCTGGCTTGTTTGTGGCCACGACGACATCTGCATGTGCGGCAGACAAAAACCAGAACCTGCCAAGGGCCACGATCCTCAACAGAGTGCTTCTTCAGCTTCGCCATCAGAAAATGCCCCGGAGCATGCAAAAACCGAAGAAAAGAGCAAGCCACCAAGACTTCCTCTTGACCCTGTTACTGCCCTCTCCATGAAAGCGAGAGGTGAAAACGACGTCTACAAAACGCCGCCCTATCGGAGAATTCCAGATTACTGTCCTGTCCGCCACCGAAATGGCATCATCCGGCTTCTCATGCTGCTCGAAGGAAAGGGTGTTATTCTGGATTCGGCAGTTCGAGTTTGGACCTTGGTCAAACTGGGCATCATATTCGACTGTGTCTCTGTACTTCGTGACCGCGTCGCCCAGTGGATCGTGCATGGCCCAAATGCCAGCTTTATCGAGGTGTTGCCCGAGGAGACATTGCAAATCGCCTTCGCTCTAGAGTTACCGAATATTGCTCAGTGCGCATTCAGGATCCTGGTCAACGAGCTCGCCCTCAAGCTGGCGGCAACCATCAAAGAGCACAAGGATCTCGTCCACAGGACAATCTTTGGAAGAAAGCTAGGAAATTTGCCCGACGAGCTTAGCAATCTGGTCCAACATGCGGCGCGGGCACTCGTCGATCGAGTATCAGACATCGACGCCAAGATGAGCAACAAATACATGTACGACTTCTGGGACATTGAGGAATGGAACAGGCTGCGAGCGATCGAGCAGCTTTTGGAGAACGAGAACACGCGGCTTTGCGAGACAGCGCTTGAGAAGCTTCGTCTCCTCAAGGAAGCTCTGGTATACGAGGTCACAGATGCGTTTGATACTGCAATGCTACAGGCGGACTCATTAAACGACTTGGACTACTCAAGCATCGACATGGATCGCCTCACCTATGTCGAGCCCGAGGACTTCGACAAGAGAATCTGGGTCATGCAACACTTCAACCACATTCAGATGCTCCTCTGCTCGACTCCCTACAACGAATTCGGCAGCGTCCTGGATCTTCGGACATTCCGTCATGTCAAGTGCAAGGTTCCTGGCTTCAAACATAGGTCGCTAAAGTACCTGGTGGAGGATCTCACAGAGGCCCTCAGAGTCGTCGTTGCCTTCAACCCGCTACTTGCGTTGGATCCTGCATGGGCTCCCTGCGGCAGCACTCACCTAGATACCGGCATCAGCTTGTTGGTACGGGATCCTATTGTGTCTCTCGATGCCATCGAGATCGGCATGAAGAATGCAATCCGCCCGCTCACGCTTTCGTGGATTCGCACCGACATAGAGCCTCCGCTCAACCTGACCCGGCACCTACTCCTTACACTCACAAATGATGAGTTGAAATACCTACCTCTGTGGGCAGGCGGCTGTGACGATGGCACGGGAGGCGTCTTTGAGGATACGATCCCCATGACGGATATGGGCCCCAACGGTCCTGGCCCTGCTTTCCACACCGGCCGCACAGTCCCTTCGACGCCGTCCAGCATCTCTGGCTCCATGATTGAGGATATGGACGCGCTGCGAATGTGGGGGAGCACGACAGCGGCTTCGATAGCGGTCCACGACAGCATCTCAACGGTGTATGGGCGGGATCAAGTCATCACCGACGATGAAACCATAGTCTCGGAGTCCTTTACTGCAGGCGGTTCAGAGTACCAGAACGCTCGGTTTGAGGAACCCGCCGATCATCAGAGCATGGGAGATGTGGTCGGGATGATGGTCGAAGTAGCTGACTCGGAGGGTCAATCTGTGACAGAGGGTCGAAACACGCCGGGCGTTGTTGATGCTGATGATGATGATGATTTTGATGATGATATGTATTGCTGGAATGATGACAGTGACAGCGACGACAGCGTGGATAGTGTCATAATGATTGATAAGTGAGGAATTATGGATTGGTCAAGGGGTATAAGGGAGAACGAAAAATTGGACATTTCAATCGAGTAGATATCTACCTTACTTGGGATGGATAGCACGGCACAACAGCATGGTTTTGGATACCAGTTCAGATACAGACACTTTCACATGATAGCCACGAAGATGACGAAACATAGCACTTGAGGGTATCAATTCAGGTGTATTTCCCAGTCCCAGCTCTATGCTTCAACGCTCATGCCACCACGTTATACCGTCTCCAAGGAACGCCGTTGTCGTTATCCATGCCCATTTTCGTATATTCTTTTTTATTCTCATCATTAGACATGTCCTAGCCAGAATCTTCGTTATCCCCTGTTGAGGGTGTTTCCCGCGCCCTTTGGATTATGGTCCACAAACTCATCCCATGCGCGCTGCTTGTACATCTCCCGCTCAACAGCCTCGATATCGTCCTCGTCGACGACCGTCTTCTCCTCGACGCCGCCCTGCAGTATGTTGCCCTGCCGCCTCTCCTCGTCGAGGTACTCGTCGATGGACATGGTCGGCAGGTTGTGCCCGGAGCGGAACACGTTCCGGGCCCGCTCGTCCCTGGAGCCCACCAGCGTAAAGGGCTGCAGCGGCTTGCCCTTTGCCGAGAGCAGTGGACCGCCCATCATGGACTGCAGGCGGCGCAGGGGCTGGTCGAGCCGCGAGGCGTGATCGTCGGGGGAGGGCGTGTCGGTGGCAGTGGGCGCAAGGGGGCGCGGCGCCTGCGCGAGGATGGCGAGCTCGCGGTTCAAAGAGTCGAGCGCCTGGAAGGCAGAGTGCACGGCAAAGGTCACCTGGGTGAGGTACAGCTCACGCACGAGCTCCTCATCGCCGTGCTCGAGGTATCGCGGGTTGCGACGCAGCGTCTCGAGCTTCTCCTTGAGTTGCTTCTCAGCGCGGTAGTTTGCGATCTTGCCATCGCGACGGGCCGCGGCGTCGTTGCTAGCCACGACTGTGAACAAGTCTGGGTCGTCGCGGTAGCGCTCAAGCAGTTGGTCGTAAGGCCTCACCACGAGACCGTAGCCATCAACGGCTGCGAGAAAGCGCTCGTAAGCGGAACGCGACTCGGCGAGCACAACCCCGCGCTGGTCGGGGCTTTGGTTGGGCGTCTTCTGCACAAGCTCTGCAATGTGGGCGTCGAGAAGGAGACAGGGCAGGTCGTTGGTGGATACATCCTCGATGCCCTCGTTGAGCGAGAAGAGGGAGACTGCAGCTATCTGCTCGCGGGCGCGGGCGTAGAGGGAGAGGGCTGCTTCGAGATCGGAGCGGTAGGCGGGGGATGTGGCCTCGAAGGCATTGTCGAGCGCGTGTCGCTTCTCTTCGGCGGCTTCGTAGAGGGATCGGAGAGACTGCGGCTCTTCTGATGAAGTCATCTTGAGAATATTGCAAGAGGTGAAAGGGAATAAAGTGGCGAGGATGGATGCGTTGGATTTGACATGACAAATTCCACCTTTGGACCCTGGATCATGGATTATAGGTATTTTGCCCCGCGCTACAGTAAGCTCTTATCGATAACATTTTGGATATCAAAATGCAGGGGAATACAACAGCAAGGTAGGTATTGACTATCACTGCTCACAAAACTGTCGACACAATAATCAAAAGCCAAGCATGGGTATATCGTCATATTCCGGCCTCAATACCAAGCAAATGTCCATCGCCCTAGGCGCCCCCTAAACACACATACACCCCAAATGCCTCTTATCATACTGCGGGCCTCAGTTGCTGTAGCCACGCAAGGGTTCGTTATCGACAATAAGAAATACATACCAATGGAACCAGATAGCCCAGTTCCAAAACACAAGCAACACAAGCAAACACTTCTCATGCACCTTCGCCATCTCATGACCCATCGACGAATCTAGTCTTCGTCATCATCCATGTCAAAGACATCATCGTCACTCTCATCGTCTGGCTGCAACGCAGACGAATCATCGTCAATCACAACCGGCCGTCTTGCGGCAGCAGCGCGTCCAGGTCGTCCCCTCGAAGAGGCTTTGGGAGGAGGCGACTCGGGCTCAGCCATGTCCTCGTCAGAGTCGTCTTCTAGCACCGACTTCTTGACAGCTCTCTTGGCAGCATAGGCTTTCGCCGCCGGTGACAAGGTCGTCTGCTTGGTCGCAGGACGGGAAGCGACCTTGGCAGTAGCCTTAGGAGCCGCCTTGGAGGTTTTCGGGGCAGCCTTGGGCTTCGCATCCTCCTTGGCTTTATTCTTAGTACCGGCGGGACGACCCCGAGGCTTCTTCACTGCAGATAGACCAGCTGGCACCGCAGGCTCCTCGGAACTGGCAGACTTCGATTTGGCTGCCGTCGTCGTCTTGGATGGTGCAACGAAAGGCTCATCGTCCGACAGGAAGCTGTCGATGTGGTCGTCCTTGGTCGCCGTCTTGTGCGGCGACGACTGAGCAAGCAGCTCATAATTGGTATCATCTGGGCTGTCGTCATCAAAGTTGAACGACTTGGCCGACTTGGGCTTCATCTTGGGAAGCCCATTCACACTGTTGTTGCCCTGGCTGGAGTCTGGTCGGCTCATGGCATGCAGACTAAACCTGCCTCTATCCGAATTGCCCGCCGGCTTGTCGATGCCTTTGACGAGCGCACCAACGTCGCCAAGCATCTGGTCATCGTCACTCTCAGACTCGTCATCGAACATCGCCCTTGCTCTAGAGGCGGCGGCTCGTTTGACACGTCCGGTGTCGGGCTCCTCCGGTGATTGCTGGGCCGGTTTAGGTGTTGCCTTGCTCCGACGGAGAGCCGCGTAGTCATCGTCAGAGAAGTTGTCCGAAATCTCCATAGGGTCGGCGCTTGACTCCTTCTTGACCTTTGGCTTTGCAATGAACTTCTCGGTGAATCTTTGGGCAGCATTCGCCTCCACCTTGGGGGCTGCCTTGATGGCCGGCTTGGCTGCTGCCTTTGGCCTACCGCGACTCTTCTTCTCTGGTTCATATTCATCATCAGCCTTGGGCTTTCGAGCGCGAGCATTGCCGGCGCCGATCTTCTTGGAAACGCGACGGCCCAAGCGGCGAATGTTCGTCTTGATCTCAGCATCGAGGGAGAGCTGGTTTTCCCATTCGACCATGAAGTCGTCAAGGTCCCGACACCAAAGATCCTTCTCACTCAAGGCAAGAAGCTCATCGTGCTCGGCCTTCTTCTTGTCGATGGCATGTTGGAGCTTCTCCAGACGTTCAGCCGTCAAAGACCAGATGGGCATCTGCTGCGCATTAGCTTCCGAATGGCCCTCCATCTTCACAGATAACTTACCGAAAGCAGATAATCGTAATCTCGCGCGCCACTGTCCGAATCCCCTTCGACATCTTGGTCCTCGTCGGCTTCGTCTCCCTCGTCGGCCGTCTTCTTCTTGTCTCCACGACGGGGAAAGGCCTCGTAATCGCGATCTCGAAGCTCCTGCACGAGCACGGCTTTCTTCTTCTTGCTCACCACAAGATCTCCATCGATGATCTCCCTGATGAAACGGGCCTGGTTCTTCAACTTGCGGTAGTCGGCATGATACACACCCAGCCAATGTTTCTGCGCAGAATTAGTAAGACCTTCTTCGAGACAAGAGAACGAGTACTAACCTTGCGCTTCATGTACATGTCAAGTCGATAGTGGTAGTACTCTTCCAAGATGTCCTCAATCTTCTCGTACTTGCGGATCTGACCCCGAGAATCAAAAGCAACCAAGTTGGAGGTGGCCACCTGCTTGTTCAACTTGAAACGCTCATGGATACCCTCTTCAATGACCTTGCTTGTGTGCTTTTCGTCCACAACGATCTCAAAGTGAACAGTGCTGTGGTCGTTGAATTCTTTGTAATCCTTGATCCAACTGGGACCATCAACGCCACTGATCACCTTTTCTAGCTTTGCTTTGAAGTCGTCTGTCCACATGCGGATGGGCAACTCGGTGATGATGATCTCGTTGGGATTCTGCTCATTTTGGTGGGCGAGACCGTTGAATTTGTAACGGTCAGGCCCGGCAGGCTCGGGATGACCCTTCCAACCACGGAACCATGGCGTCATGGTCACGAATGGCTGTTCCTCAGAATCGTTCTCGTCAAAACGGCCCATGCGTCGCCTCAAGTTCTTGACAATGTCTGCCGGGTGATAGTTGGGAATAGAAGTGCTCCAACCAGTACCGATACCATCGGCACCGTTCACCAGAACCATGGGAAGGATTGGCGCATACGCGACTGGCTCAATCTTGTTCCCATCGTCATCTTGATGCTCGAGGTTTGGTTCATCCATGGGCGAAAATATCTTGCGGGCGAAGGGCGAGAGACGAGTGAAGGTGTAACGAGGGCTGGCGGCATCCGAACCACCTGCAAGTCGAGAACCAAAGTTTCCACTCGGCTCCAGGCAGTTGATGTTGTTCGATCCGACAAAGTTCTGGGCCAGACCAATGATGGTTTGCTGGAGAGACTGTTCACCGTGGTGATACGCCGTCTGCTCAGAGATGTAACCAGCCAATTCAACCACCTTCTTGTCCTTGACCAGGTTTCTCTTGAAACAAGCGTAGAGGACCTTGCGCTGACCAGGTTTGAAGCCATCGAGGACCGAAGGAATTGATCGCATGTTGTCAGCCATGCTGAACAAAATGAGTTCTCTGTTCACGAAGTCGGTGTAGGTGATGGACTTTGTCGAATGATCCAAGTAGGTACCGGGAAGGAAGTTGCCGAGCCATTCTTTTCGGGCGTCTGCCTTCTTCTTGGAGAAGGCCAGTTCGAAAAGCTCCGCTTCCTGGGGTTTCATGACCTCGAATTCCTTGAGATGGTCATCCAGGTTGGTGAAATACACCTGGGCATCTTCGTTGGAGCTTGTTCCCAGACCCTTGAAGTACTTGGAATGCCATCGAGAGAGTTCGTTCTGGTGGGTCTCCTTCCAATCGTTATACTCGGGCTGCGTAAAGAAAGACTTGAGCCGAAGGGGCTTCTTGGGGTTGGGACCCTGCCAAACTTTTACAATGGGAGTGATGAACTCCCGAAAGAAGTCGGGAACCAGCAACAGTGAGGGGAACTGGACTTGAAGAAAGTTGATGAGAAGGCCCTTGATATGACTTCCATCGTGATCCTGATCGGCCATGATCATCAGATGGCCATATCGGAGACTCTTTGTGTCTGTGTACACATGTTTGTGCTTCAGGCCAAGGATTTGCTTGATGTTCTGGATCTCCTGATTCTTTGTTATCTGATCAAGGTTGGCATCGCGTACATTGAGCATCTTGCCACGGAGTGGGAAGACACCGATGCGGTCAGGATCGAGGATAGCACGACCAGAGACAGCAAGACCCTTGGCAGAGTCACCTTCTGTCAAGATCAGGGTGCATTCGTGGCCTCGTCGGGTACCTGCCAAGTTGGCCTCGACCAGCTTGGCATTGCTCACTCGCGATCGCTTGTTTCCGTCACTCTTGGCCATCGCCTTATCGGCCTTTCTCTCTGCAAACTCCATGATATTCTGGAGAGCTTCTGATTTCGCAACCTTCTTGAGAAAGTCGTCACTAAGCTTGCATTGGCTGCCAAACTGGCTCACCTTGGTCGTCATCTGTTCTTTGGTCTGTGAAGTGAAGGCGGGGTTGTTGATTTTACTGTTGATGAAGATGAAGATGTGGTTACGGAGGTGGCTGGGTTTAAGGGAATGGCCCTTCTTTTTCTTGTTGAGGGTTGTGAGTAGATGACCCGTGATCTGATCAGCAATGTAGTTGACGTGTGTGCCTCCAGACGTTGTCGCAATAGAGTTGACAAAGGAGACTTGTTGAAAATTGCCATCAGAGACGGCGAAGCCAACTTCCCACCGAGGATGCCCCTTATCCTTGTCCATCTCCACAGTGCAGGTAGCTGGAACGCCCTCTTCCATGCTTCTTTCCTTTGCGATGGATTTGGCGTAAAGGTCACAGTATGACTTGAAATCCTTGACCTTGATTTGCTCGCCGTTGAGATGCACCTTGATGCCTCGAATGGTGCCAACCATGTCGTAGACTCTTCGGTAAAGGAGGCTCTCGAGGTCATCGTCGATGCCCTCTTCCATGCTGAAGCGCTTGAAGTCCGGCTTGAATGTGACTCGGGTGTAGTCGGCGGTTTTACTGCTGGTAATCTTGGCCGGGTGCATTTTCTGCATGTTGTTGGTCCAGGTTTGCTTGTACCGCTTGCCGTGCACGCTGTCCTGGCACTCCAGGTTGAATTCGGTACTGAAAACGTTGCAGAGCTTGGCACCGTAACCGTTACGGCCACCAACAGTCCTTTTTTCGTTGTCGTCAAAGTTGGAACCAGCCAACAGATGGCCGAAGATAAGCTCAGGAATGTAAACTTTCTCCTTTTCGTGAATCACGACAGGAATTCCCTTGCCGTTGTTCTCCACGCTGATGACGCCGTTTTCGCGATCAATGTTGATCTTGATGTAGGTCATGCTGCCATCATTCTCTTTGTTGTCGGCGGCGTTGACAAGAATTTCATCAAAGATTTTATAGAGACCAGGCACAAAGAAGACTTTGCGATACTCCATCAGTGAGGTCTCCTTGTTGAATACCCACATCTGTTGTTCTGTTTTCTCGACGGATCCGATGTAGGTATCGGGTCGCTTGAGAATGTGCTCAAGTTGTGTCAACTTTTGGTACGTTTCGGTAGCTGTCTTCTTCGTCTTGGGCTTGGCGGGGCTGTCGTCAATCATGCTGTCGTCGTCCAGCTCTGCCAGTGGCTCCTTCTTCTGCTTCTTGGATTTGGGAGGTGTGTTTGAAAATGCCGAAGCATCTGCCACATCGTCATCGTCGCTCTCGGGGGTAGATCGCTTCTTCGCCCCAGGCTTGGCCTTGAGAGTTGTCTGAACCATCTTTTTGACGGCGGGCCGCGCTGCAGCCTTCTTGACGGCAGGTTTGGGCTTTGTTTTCTGCGTTGGCGATGTCAGTCGAGGTAGAATAGTTCGCAGGTGGGATGTTTGTTGTTGTGGTTGTTTGGTGCAAAAGTTTGCGAAGTTGAAGGGATTTGAAAGGCGTTGGATGTAGGCAGGCAGGCAGAAAGGCATTCACATTGCCTTCTGACCGTGAAGGAAGCCTGAGGAATCACTTACGACTTCAGGGACAAAACCGTCAGACTCGTCCCCAAGACTGAACATAGACTCATCTGAATCCATGTTGTTTGTGGTTGTTGTTTTCGGAAGCGAGAATCTCGCTGGAGGGGCCAGGAAGGATTTGGATTTGGTCAATAAGGAACAAGAAGAGGCTGATGGCCAATAAGATAAAGACAAAGGGCCTAATGCTGAAGGACGACAGAATCGAGCAAGAGGAATCGCTCGCGCGCAAAGTCGCGACAACGAAAGTGAAGAAACGAAATGTGCCAGACTGACGACTCTTACCATCAACAACCCTTTTACAAGCGGATGTTGTTGTGGCAATCAAGGGTCTTGGGTGTAAACAAATCCAGAAACGCGCCTGCAACGGCCCCCCGGTCGGCCCATGTGGGGCCGTGTGTTGATGCCTTAGGCGCGTCAATGTATCGTCAAACGCATCGTCAAACGCCTACCCACGTGATACAGCACCTGACATTGTATCTGAGGGAAGGAAGGTATCAATTGGAAGGGACTCTATTTACATCTAAGGTATGAAGATGCGTGCTCTCTCTCACCTTCGACTTTTACACTCCTCGGTCTAACCAACCCGAATGTTTATATGGCAAACAAGCACAAGAGAAGCCAACATACTGAATTGAGCGCCATTTGCACATCTTTTTCGAATCAGCTCTATCAGTCGACGCTCACAAAACACCGATTGCCAGCGTCATGATGAAACCAGCTCCTGGTCGGCTCATTTGAGTTATCCGTTCCCACACTGGTTTGATCAATCTCCAGCCGTAATTGCTGCACTCTAATGTCAAGTGTCAACAAACCGGCGCTGCTCCCCATCTCCTTCGCTCCTCGGCTCGTGCCATACGTTTCACAGGCTCGCCAGAATGGGAGACTTCCCCATAGAGACAACTAATGCCTGATCAATATCGGAGGTTAGATGTCTTCCCGCGATCGCTTATTCCTGGGAACGAGCCTGTCAAGCTCGAAGTCAGACATGCATCGCTCTCGTCTTGGACCAGCGGGCCGAGTCTGGGTGTGCAACCAGGCGGAGATGTGTCGTTTCAATAACGTGCGTGTCGCCCTGGGCCGAGACGATGCTTATTGCCTTTTCTCCTTGTCTCACCGTCTTCGAGATTAGTTTGGTTCAGGCTGGCCGTATCACCCCCGTGGGACTGAACGAGGCACTCGCCGCTGACTGAAGCCAGCTCGACTTGACCAGACGTTGTGTAGTCTGCATTCACTACGCTATATGCTTTTGAGATTCATTCAATCTTGTGTTGTACTAAACCTGGAGGTCTAGGACGCCGACTACCAGGTCCTGTCGCTTCTCAATGGGTCAAATCTCAACCTCGTGGTGCCTGCTCTGCAAACATCTCGTCATACGATCGATACCAAGAGACCCAAATGCTGCAGACTTACATGCAACAGTGGAGACCATTACCTCCTGCGCAATTGCTGAGGTTGAAAACACAAGCAATCCATTTTCTGCCTTTCTTCAAAAGGAACTGTCTCACGCAGCACGTACAGGCACAGCGGCACATGCGATCACTCTCGCAGGACAACAACCCTGACGACGAAGGAGAAATGGCAAGCATCCTCCGAATTCGATGCAGGGAACCGTTAGGTTACTCTGGTCACACCAAGTCTGAAAGCAGTGACAGCTTCTCGCCTTGGCCTCCCGCTGTCCCACCTCGATATTGTACAATCATCTGAAACTAAGCCTTCAGGCCCAAATACTCTTCTCTTACGTCTAGGTTCCGAGGTAGGAAACAGTCGTTACCGGATCCGTCCACAGCTCGGCCCGATGAGCTCACCAGAGGATCAAATGAGACGGATATCTATCAGGATCTGGAGGGGAGCTCATATATGGCCACGAACCAAATCCACCTACCTAGGTAGGTACCCAAGGCAGACAGTGTCAGAGTAGCCAGAAGCTGCACGCTGCAACGGTGTTCAACCGGAAGGCGTCCTGGCCCGCCGTTGGGCCCTGCTTCCGCCCTTCCCCAACGTCTCTGAGTGTGGCTGATGGCTACGGTCGAATGGCGCCATCATACACCAGATAGCAAGCTTGAGTACTTGGGTGGGAAATCCGGCTACGGAAATGTGTGGCTGCCCGAGCCGTCGGTCGGTCGCATGAGATGTAATTCATCTTGCCAGAAATCACGTTGGCGTCTCGGTCAGGGGGCATTGACTCGAAAGTTACCGGACGAGCTTGGCTTAGTTGAGGGCGAACGGAATCATGGAAAGATGATCGAAAACTACGATACCAAACCCAAATTACTCTCACCGATGATGCGGCCATGCTGAGCTAGCTCACGACAGAAGCCCGGTTGAAGGATTGCCCAAGAAACATGCGACATGGCGATTGGATGGTGCAGACCTATGGCAAGCCTTTGACTGCATGAGCATGGGAGACCCCCAGGAGTTGAGGGGCGGACGTATCGGGCATGGGCTTGTGTTGCCTCGGACATTTTTCTTGTGTCTGTACGCCTACACGCTCGTGTGAGTAACAAGGGCCAGCAACATGACAGGAGCTGGTTTCGGTTCCTTTGAGAAAGCTCTTCAGAGGAAACAGTTAACAAACTGACTTCTGGAAGGCTTATCGAACCTCACTGGACAGAATTTCACCTGTGTGGGATGCAGCGGTTACTCACAGCTCTTTTGCTCATACCTAGGCAGCAACCTGTTGGATCTCAGCGGTCTGATCGAAACAACAGCGAAGCTAACCTGTCCGAAAAATGGTTGCCATGGGAGAAATCTATGATAGGGTCTTCGGCAACGTCAATTATCTGATTGTCTCAGCAAAGAGGTATCTCTTCTAGCTGTCAGTTGTCATACGGACACGTGGGGCGACTCGAGCAAGGTCGGGGGAGTGTTGAGATTAAGGCGGACTCCTCCATGGCAGTAAGGTCGCCATTCTTTGTTGCACAAGCTTCAGAAAACGGACTGGGGTAGAGCGTCCTGGACGATGTGGTATGCAAGCATCCGCCAGCGCTTCAGTTCTGCCAAAACCTCGTGGGGCGGGTTCAAACAGGGCGAAACGCCCAAGTTTGTGACCTGGGTCACCCCTATTTGGGGCTTGAACTTATTTGTCGTTTCCACTGACTACCTGGGCACCTGGCCCTTTGGTCATAGAGATCAGTCGTTGACGGATTCGTCAAAATAGTTGCAGCGTTCAGGCCGGCCAGCCATCTGTCAGTCAGTCTCGGCTCCAGAGATACATTGCGGGAGTGTGATGAATGGCAGGGCGTGAAGACTCAGCTATACACCCCCATCGGCTCTGGTCTGCACCCCCTGTTGCCGTTCTCTGCTCTTTGGTGTTGACGCGGAGGGGACAGCCTGAAGCATATGGAGGAGCTGTTTGATAAAGCGGGACTCTGGAGCTCCTGCGCAACTCTCCAAAGCGACTGGGGGAACCTTGGTCGTGGGACAGAACGCGTCTATTCACCAAACTGCCTAGAACCCTCGTCCTTGTTTTTGTCTCCAAGGCTCTGGGCTGAGCCTGCATTCTTTTCAACTCTGGGCCGCTGCCTTGCCCACGGCGTCGTTCGTCATCTATCACTTGGTGGCTTTGTCTAATATCTGCTTGGGAGAAGGCGGTGGAAGTTGGTAAACGGAGCTCACCCCTTAAAGGCCGACCCCAAACCCCAAGAACAAAGAAGTCTTCACCGGGAGTGTCGGCCAAACCGGACAACGGCGTGACCGCTTTCTTGGAGTTGCAGGTTCTCGCGCAGGCGGTCTAAGCTGCTCAGCCAGACCGAACCTGGGGCTTTCTTGTCATTGCCATCTCGTCACAGCTAGGCGTCGGCCGCGAGACTACCCTTCCCCGAGGTGTTTGTCAAGCTGAGGAGTGACTTGAGGGCGAGGAGTTTCCACTAGTTGTTGCTTTGCGGCTGTCTGTCCTTCCCTGCAGTCCGAAATTGGATATATCACGGCCGCTGCCCGCCGTACCCTTCAAACCACTTGGTTCATCCGCCCTTCTACAACCAGTCCCTTGGTTTTTGCATGTCGTGGATGTTTCTTTACATCTCAAGTCGTTGTTTTGAAGTTTCGACAAACGTCGCTGGCCGTTATTATGTTGTCCCTCAAGACTCTACTCAACCCAGCCCCTCCTGGGCAGGATGCTCCTTTTCCCTATCGTCCAAGTCCTACACCCTCGTCTCCGACGTACTATGCTACCCCAGAAACTTCCAACCTGGTCTTGAACCGTTCGACAATGCCTCCTCCTCGGACCTCGAAGGACTCAAACAACTTGGCCAAGTCGAAGCTGCGTGGTCCGGTCAAGTTTCCCCCCTTTGAGAACCTCGACGAGTTGTTCCTCCAAGAGATCCAGAGGTTTCGAGTAACTCCGTTCGGGTACATCAGCCAGTCCTGTTCCCATATCCCGTACAACAGTGGAAAGAAAGACTTCTTTGAGAAGACGGGACGAGAGAGCTTCGAAGGTATGTTTCCAGAGATAAAGATACACTATCGTCAGCTGTTGACTAACCCCTTAGTTTTCCGATACGAGTTCACAACACCCAGTCAGGATGCAGAATACACAGTTATGTGGGATTACAACGTCGGTCTCGTACGCATGACCCCCTTTTTCAAGTGCTTGCAATACGGAAAGGTAAGTAGAGCGATGCTCGAGTATGTCTAACGATATAAGCTAACTGTACTGTAGACGGTGCCTGCCAAGATGCTGAGCCTGAACCCGGGCCTGAAAGAGATCACGCACAGCATCACGGGGGGCTCCATAGCTGCTCAAGGTATGCTTGTACTAGGCAGAACCTAGACCACGTACTAACTCGCGATGCAGGCTACTGGATGCCGTATCAGTGTGCCAGAGCAATCTGCGCGACCTTTTGCTTTCACATTGCCGGGGCGCTGATTCCCATCTTTGGTCCTTCGTTCCCATCCGAATGCGTTCGCCCCGACTCTCCAGACTTTGCTCGGATGGTCATCAACCCGCAGCTGGTTGCCGAGGCTTCTCGCGAGGCCGACATAGCTCGGCGGATGCACATGAACACTGTCGCTCCTAGCTTCAGCGGCGCTACCAGCTACCCAAGAGATGATCGCTCCATCCCGCAAAATATCTACTCGCCAGAAGAACGCAGACACCCCTCCCGTCCCCGTCTTATCTGCGATCCATCGTGGACAGCAGGCAGTGACGTCGATCACCACTACCAATCAGCCCCCAACTCTGCATCGAGCACCGGCTCAGGGCTTCACGGATACATGATAGCATCACGTCCGGCTTCGAGTTGGACTGCAGCTAACCATGTCAGCCCTCAGCCCGACAACTATCAGAATCCTCACCCCTGGTTGAGCGCGGTACCTCGCGTCACGCCCCTGCAGCACCGAGCAACCCTCTCGACTTCATCCTGGGGTTCCAAGCGCCGATTGGAGCAGGAGGATTGGGACCGCAGCTACAGAGACAGCGCCAGCCCCAACCCAAGCTCGAGCTCTGCCGTCATG
Organism: Fusarium cicatricum; assembly: GCA_021730345.1. Taxonomy (NCBI): domain Eukaryota; kingdom Fungi; phylum Ascomycota; class Sordariomycetes; order Hypocreales; family Nectriaceae; genus Fusarium; species Fusarium cicatricum. Next base: position 9,017 of record JAJODA010001619.1, on the reverse strand, counting down.
GCCCCAACTCCTGAATCCAGTCCCATGACGCAGCGAGAAGCGCAAACAGAGCCGCGACGGGTACCTGACTCCGCACAGAAGAACGCCGCCATGCTTCTTCTCAACCTTAGCATGCATGACCAAGGCTCCTCGTCCTCTACGGCTGTGGCATCTCCTGCTGCTGGATCGCTAGAGTTGACATCTGGGGGGCTGGCGCTTGGGGATATGCATCGGCACAAGAGACAGCGAGCCACTTCGCTCTAATGAGAAAGACACAACAGTAACAGGAGGGAATCGTGACTGCAAGGAAACCTTGGGATATATGACCAATAGCGAATAGAATGGACCAGCTCGGGCAATTGTTAGGAAAAGTTGACAGTTTTGTTTTGATTTCAATGTTAGTCATGTCAGATACACATGAATAGTAACTAACCATAACTACATCGTCCAACTTTTGCACCGTTCATCAAATCGTGAATCTATACTTTTTACTTTTAGCTCCCAACCTCTTTTCATTGCTTCTCTCCCCGACCCTCAGCTCGCCTCCCCTTTCTCCGCTGCCCGCTTCGCCTTGTGCTCCTTGGTCCACGCCTCAGCCTTGTCCTTTGGCACGACAAAGATCCTCATAACCTCATCCACGACGACCACCTTGCCCGTGGCCAGCACCTTGAGTAGCGGCACCCGCTTGCCCATCTTGAGCAGGCCGCCCTCGCGCGTCTCGACAAACGCCTCGACGCCCGCGCTCGTGTAGGCGCCCGCCTTGTCCCACGGCAGCGGGAAGATGTAGGCCAGGTGGTCCTCGAGCGTGTGCGTCTCCTCAAACGCCTTGACAAAGTCTGACTCGAGCGCCAGCGGGTACAGCAGCACCGTCGGGAAGGCCAGCGTGCTGCGCGGGTCGTCCGGGTCCGGCAGCAGGGCTATCGCGGCGTCCTCCATCTCGGGCGGCTGGGCCGTGGTGCGCGTGGGGATATTGCGCGCTCGCAGGGCCGCCTTGACGAGCATCTCGCGGCGCTTGACCTTTGCCTCGCGCTCGGCGTCCCTCTTGCGCCGCGCGTCAATCTCCTTGGCACGCTTGATGATGTCGTCGGCTACGGCGCGGAGCGAGGCGTTAGACTCGTCTAGCGAGAGGCCTCGGGCGCACACGTCGTCGGCTTCTTGGATGCGATCCACGGCGAGCAGTGCGCGGGCACTTCGGAAGTAGGCCTTGATGTTGCGCGGGTTGAGACGCAGAGCAGCAGCGCAGTCAAGCCAGCAGCTGCGGTAGTTCTTTAGGGAGAGATGACACGCAGCGCGGTTGATGTACAGCGCTTCTAGAGTCTCGCGCTGCTTGGAAATCTCTTCCTCGTTGTCGGGCTCACCGTCCGGGTTCTTGGTCACCTCGCCCTTTGCGCGCTTGCGCTCCTCGCCTGCGAGGATGGCGATGCCCTTTCCGTAGTACTCCTTTGCGTCGACGAAGCCGCGGATCTTGAAGCACTCGTTACCGCGCTCCTTGAACTCCTGGCCGTTCTCGAGGGGCGTTCCCTCGTAAGCGAGGGCCTGGAGCGCGGCGATATCGTCATTCTCCTCGCCCGCTTCCAGATCCGTCATAAACAGCGGCGACTTGTTGAGATCCTCCCATACCTCGTCCACGGTCTTGCCGCTAGCGAGGGCATGGGCTGGCGGTAGTTGGGGCTTTGTCTCTTCGGCTGGGTTGGGTTGTGATGATGGTGAGGTCTGCTCTGCTTGTGAGAGCTTCAAAGTCTCATCCATCTTGTCCGAGATCTCCTCAATATGCATATTGACTGCTTGACGAATTATTCAAGAGCCCTCCTCCTAAAAGATTGTTGCGATCTGGGTGTAGGGATATTATTGAAAATCCGAGCTTTTAATGCGCTGGTGTTGCTAAAATTTGAGCTTCTCCAACTTTTGGTGGGTGGCGAAAATCTCATTGGGCATTGGCCGAACGATCACTACTCATGCACATATCTAACATATATGGATATATAGTCCAACAGCTACCAGAGTAAGGTAGTTTAAGGATCTATATTTTGGAACAGGGAGGATAACTGCCAACAACCTCTAGATAGTCGGTATCATTACAAAAACAACATTCTAGTCACCAAGCCTCGCTTCCAGTCGCTGCTCTTTCAACTGACACCTCGAGTTAGATTTAAAGATCGAACATTCTTTTCAGATCTAGGTCTATTTCTGTCGTTCTAAGGCTAGAAAATGCATCATTAAAACACAACCGTCATGTCATAACCCTCCCTCTCTTTTTTTTTAGTTACCAAGGACAAACTCCAGCAGTCTTTCATAAGCCAAGCTCAGCGCCCAACAAAGTCAACCCAAACCAGATGCAACGCTGTATAGTAGGGATATCAATGAAAACAATAGGCTCAAACCACTCTAGCGCTTTTTTTTTTTCGAACAACAAAAAAAAACAGAAATAAAGGAACCAGAACTCCAAAGCTTCCGCGCACATGGTAAATGCAAAGACCAATACTCGCCAGTGAGTAATCTTTAACAAACAAAGTGCATGAGATGGAGCAGAATTGCCCCCAAAATTCCAAAACATTAGTTCATATGAGCTGTCGTTTGCTTCATTAATCAGATTCGTAGAACTCGATCTCGGTGACAGTGATGGCGGCGTTTTGCTTGTGAATCACAATGGGTGTCTCCTCGGTGGGTTCCTCGTTTCGCTGACGGGGAACAGAGAAGCACTGGACAGCTCCAAAGATAGCAGCAACAGCGCTGCCATACCAAGCCAGGGCAGAACAGTCGATCTTGCTGCCAATGGTCCAGAGACAGCCGGCAATAGGAGGAGCAATCATTCGGCAAGCAGCGCCGGCACTGGCAGCCAGGCCGTTGACCTTGCCAAGGGCGCTCGAGGTGGGGGTGGCCTCCTTGATAAGAATCATCAAGAGAGGGTAGAGGATGATGGACAGGATGTTGCGGACGATGAGACAGCAGTAGATGGCGGGGTAGACGAGCGTCTCGGGAACGAGGAGCAGCATAGGCATCAGGACGTAGGCGATGGGGTGCAGGACCGTGACCATGAGAAACAGGCGGTATGTGCCAAACTTGTTCGCAGCCCAGGGGAAGATGAAGATCTGGATGCACAAGGCAATGCCACCGTCAACAGCCATAATCATGCCCACGTCACGGAGGCTCATGCCGAGACCGCCGGGGGAGTAAAAGGGGAACATGGAGCCGGGCTGGAGCATTTCAATGACGGATGCGCGCTTATCCTCAAAGAAGATGGGTAGGAGATGATCAAAGGTCATGGAGTGGTAGGTGAAGATGGACAAGGCGATGATGAAGCCCACAACACGGCTGTTCCAGATCTTGAGGGTGGCAACATGGATCTCCTTCTCGTCCTCAACGGTCAAGACATTCCAGTCCTCATCATAAACATCAATGGTGCCGTACGTCTCGGACTGGGCATCGGTAACCGGCATTCTAACGTTGGAGGACGGGATCAGGGGAGTCTCCTCCGAGGGGTGGTATTCGGTGGGCTGTGCAAACTTGGGTTGCATATCAGGGTGTGTCTCTTCGAGGAGGAGGAAGCCTAGCACGATGCTCACGAGCAGCAGTCCCGAGCAGATGAGGTTGGGGAGTAGGTATGGAAAGCGATCGAAGAGGCTGCCGGAAGGGAAAGTCTCGGGCCACGAATCGTGAGGGTTGGCAAACACTCCTCCAATAGAGGGGCCTACGATGGTACCAATGCTCCAAACAAAGGGCATAATAGAGAATGCGCGGGCTGTGTCTTTTGTGTAAGTATGTGAAACGAGCATGCCGATCAGGAGAAGACTTACGCTCATGTTCAGGTCGAGTAACCAACTCACCGACCATGGTTTGGATGACACCAATGTTTCCATTGAGCAGACCTCCCAGGGCGCGGCCAAACAGAGCGACACCGAAGCTAGGAGCAACACCAACCATCAACATGCTAAGCATGGTGCCCAGAGTGCCAATTATCAAGACTGGTTTGCGGCCGATACGGTCAGACAAGCCACCCCAGTACATTCCCATGGCTGCCTCTGCCAGAGAGAAGGCAGAGATGAGGATACCAGAGTAGAACGAGGCATGACTTTCGTCGCCAATTCGAAAGTCCTTGACAAGAGTCCAGGCGTACGGGAAGATGGATGTGAGAGCGATGGGCTCTGCTAAACGAACAATGGCTAGAGGAGGTAGGTTAGCAAATTGACTGGCCAACAACAGAAAAAAAAGGATCAGTTGGCAGATTTGGATGCTTACCGAGAAGAAAGAGCTGCATCGCTGGGAATGCATCCGGGTCACGACGACCAGTCAGTCGGAAGACGCCCATAGCTGCTGGCTGCTGGCTTAACTAGACAGCAGACAAGGAGCAAAAATCAAGGAGTCAAACAACGAAGAAGCGAGTGGTCGCTTAAGAGGCAAATCTCGGGTCCCAGGTACGTAACAGGCGGACAGATCACGAGCGAGGGTAAAAGTTTGGTTGGTGGTGGCGGGAGTGTGGACTTTTTGGTGTTTTCGGGGTAACCGGTGGGTGGAGGGTGCGGTTTGGTTGCGTTTGCGACGACAGAAAGCAACAACGAGGGAGATATTTTTACGATGGAGCAGGTACCAGTCAACAAACAGTGACTGTCAGAATAAAGGCTCGAATCTGCTTCAAGATGAGCGAGTGAGTTGGTTGTAGAAAAAAAGTCGGTCCAAGAAGAGGGAGGGAGGTGGGAGACGAGATATTTGAAGCGCGGGCAGCAGAGCAGGTGCCCGTCGCCCGTGTAAGTGCTCCTTGGTGGAGAGTAGAGAGCCGAGAGCCGCTGCCTGTCAGTCAAACCTTGGAAGTGTCCGATAAGGAAGAAGCTTCGTTTGCAGCATGTGGGGCATGCGATGAGTGAAAGCGAGCTTCTGGAGTCGGGTTGCATATGCGCGCTCTGTGCCGATAACGCTGCCATGGCTTCTGGCTTGTGGCAGCCCAGGGCCCAGACGCAAGACATTTTTCCCTACCTTGCCAGGATCAGTCACCAATGGTGATGGCAGCGTGCTCAGTTCGGGGAGTTGATGAGACAGTACTTGTTGGTCAAAGCTGTTCTGTTCCGTCACTTGTTGTTTTCAAATACATACATAGGTGGTGTTGGTTAAACCACTGCATATCATGAAGGAATGAAACAGCATATCGTGTTTTGAGGCCCCTCTTTCGGTCCGTCCAGTTCATTCATGCATTGCTGATCTGAGTCACGGTCCAGATCAAGAACTCTACCTACACAGCCTATATCTCTCTCGTGCGATTGACAGCAGATGGAAAGTGTCCCGTGATGCCTTTTCCCCCTCCGGACCATCGCAGCACAACGGTCGGGCTGTCGGCAACATGGTCAGGAGAACAACAAGAATGAAGCCATCGTTAGACGGAGCCGCAGTAGTTTGATGGACATGGTCTCCTCGGGAGAGCCTGTCCTAGTCGGAACTGCAGCGAACCTGGATTCTGCATGCAGCTAGTAGGAACACGATTCATGATTGGACGGGTCGACCGATAATGGACACGAATGGTCCGTGTCAACGATGGCCCGTGCACAGCTGAGACGTCGATTGGATGTGGGTCTCATATCGAATTGGCCAATGGCTAGCTGCATCCCTCTAGTCGCTCGCATGCTGACAACCCGCCACCTTGGACCTTGGACTTGAAAATTCTCACTGCTGCACACCCTAGACAACCCTGACAACTACTGTCAGTCCCCAGTCGGAGCCGATGACCGGGCCGTTCATTTCGTGACATCAACTCTAGACGCTGCGCAAACAACTCGGGTCTTGGCTTGGCCTAGACTTACCGCGCAAGCTCTCCCTCTATCTGCCAAATGACCCTCCAATTCCACTTCGCTTCGGCTCCCCCCTCGAGATGCAATGGCGGTGCACTGATCCGGATCGTCCGTCCGATGCACCTCAGCATCCGTCCAGTCAGGACCCTGATGGGATGCCACGGACCTTTTGCAGTGCCGGTCAAGATCCGCTACTGGTGGAATAAGACGACCACTGGGAGAACAGGACGGATGCGGCTCAACAACATCAGCGTTGTAGCGCAGCGCTTGAGTTCCTCGTCTCGCATCCTGAATTCACCCGGCCAAGACATCAGTGAGACAAGCAGCAGGATTTTTGGTTGATGGATGAATGAATGAATTCATTGACGAGTGGCGCGCATCGACGGTTGCCCAGAAAGCCACATCCCGAGAACCGGAAGCATCAGCAACGGCACTAGAGCAAGAATTAGCCCACGCAGTCTGTCACAACGTGCGACCTTGCAATCTTGGCTTGGTTTGGCGCTTCGCTCTTTCATCATGGTGGGAGTCTGTGCTTCCTGCAACCGCCCAGGTCGTTTTCCGTCAGGATCCATCTGGAACCGTCCATCATACTTCTTCCCGTCAAGCCGTCCCCCCTCCATTCCACCGCTTGCCTCACCCAAGACTCCCCTCCTCAGAATGCCATCTCGTTGTTATTTTTCCCATTGGCCACGAGTTATGTGCCATCTAAAAGCATCGGACCGTTATCTAGTTTTTTCGACTTGGCAGCCATTGTCGCACAGCTCCACAAACGTCGTCCTCGTCGACATGTGAGCGAACTGGCATGACTGGGTGGTGGAGAAAAAGAAACAGTCACCTCAATCTCCTTATCTCGCAGATCAACTTGCCTTGGATTGTGTCGCGACCCACCGGTTGTTGACCTGCATGCTGCATTCATTCACGGTTCCATGCAATTTCCAGTGCCTCCATAATCCATGGCCGAGCCGATGGTGCTCCGTGTCGGTTCTCCGGCTCATACGGAGTAGACTTTTGATGGTAGCGCGCAACACCACCAACAAGATAACTAACCATGGAGACGAGCCTGCTTAGCAAATGTCCACCGCCTTTTTGCCAATCCCACCACCGGAGACTGGCCACGGTGGCAGGACTGCCGGAGAATAAGAGGCCGCTCCCGCCTACGAGAGAGATGCCGTCGTCAATGCGGGGAGGAACCTTGGTCGCGTGGTCCCATCGCCTTATCAAGCTGCCTTGTGCTCTTCTTACAAGTCCAACAACTCGCTACTTGCTTGATGAATCGCCGAGATGGAACTATCTCGGCCCACTCAGCCACCTGGACTTGACCCCAGTGCTGCCCGTGCATGGCAGCTTAGGGTATGTATTTACCGAAGCCGCTAAAGAATGCCTGCGCTAGTTCCCGCATTGTCCTGAGGTAGGGGGGGTCCACCCCGTTATGGGGTGGCCTGCCCGGGTTATTTGAACGACACACCATCGATACGGCTACGGGCTGGCTTCAACGCCAGCGCCAGCTTCTGGATGAGACGAGGACAGCTTACCAGGAGCCTTCGCGGCTGATCTGACCCTTGCACCGGCTGATTAACGTGCGAGATTCGATTGTGGCTTACTACGGCCCTCTTGCAGCCGTTATCTCTCCGCAAGACCATATTTACCCTCTCTGGTCGTCGATGGATTCGCGCTCTCGGGAGGCTCACCGCGCCGAACTTACTCGCGTGACGAGCCTGCGCTTAGTGAACCCGAGCTGGAAAGCTCCGCTCATGTCCGGTCCTCCCGCTACCAGGGATGCCATATGACCTCTAGCTTGGCCCCCTTTCAAATATGGCACCCCGCAATGCGAAAATTGGCTTGTGCTTTCTTCGCGGGGTCTGATCCTAGTTTGCATTTTGCCAAAGTAAACAAACCTGAACCCAATAAACAAAGCTCGATACGGCAACAGAGTCCGTAACTATGAGACAGCAACAGCATACTCTTGGGTGTCTTCGTTTCGTTCTGTGCACCCTTGTGCTCTTTTCTTCCCGGTTTCTCTTACAAGGCAAACAGTCACGGATGTGGTTTTCTTGTTCAGTTTGCTATAGTTTGCCTCGATTTCCGCTCTGTCTCTGAGAATTACCATGTCAGTTGGGCCACAGGCCGCATATCAGCGGCTTCATCTGCACACCGAATGCGACGCTCGAGTGTCTACAAACTCCCCGAAACCATCGGCGGCGTAATCTTGTCTCGGGCTGACGCTGGGCGTTCGGATGGTCTCAACCCTTGAACGTCTCTTGGTCCTCGAACCAATAGGGTCCAAGCTGACCCCTCGTTTTGGATAGATCGGCGCATCTGGTTGCAAGCCCGCCGGCCGGGGCGATGGAACTGGTCGATCTCGGAAGCCTCTTTTTCTTCCTGCAAAAGGCTTGTACGACGTTGCCACCTCGCAGATAAAGATCCCCTCGATGATGTGCCTGATAAGGTGGGCTTGAACCTTGGTGCCCGAGAATACATATGCGCGTAGCCGATGATGATCAACATTCCAGCCAGAAGTGGCGAGCCGGCAGGTCTCGACAGGTCTACCAAACACTACTCGAGCTTGTGACTGCAGGGTACCTATTCATGGAAAGTAATCTCAGCATCATGTGCTCTAGTTGATCTCATGCTCAGCGACACCAGGCACATCACCTAGTCCAGCCACGCCGCATGGAATAATGCAACACAAGGTTGGGCGTTTTCTCCGAGCACGGATATCACAATATTCTACAAAGAGCCTCAATTTCTCCTTTTTGCCACTATCAACCTGGACTTATCTGGTCCCTCCAACTTTATCTGTCTTGTGTTCCGTTTCACTTGTTCCCAGAGTAATTGATCACGAATAAGGCAAGGCTCTATCACGTCCCTGGACTGCCTCAGTACAGTTTTGACCTCAATCCATAGGACGAGTCTTGGCTATCCCGTTTCAGATCCTGTGCAATGCTTGCGCATCGTGTTGCATTCTGAACCACGGCTTCAGATGTGGTGACTTTCAGGCAGGCCGTTTTCCTTCTACCTTTCCGGGCTCTATTATCCACACAAATACTGATACATCTGTCTTCTATCATCACTCAACGTCCATCTCCTTCAGAATCGACTTGTACCGCTCCGCCTCCTCCACCATCTCCTCGTTGCTCCTCGGCTTCCTGTCCTCGTCGTCCACCCTCCTCAGCCCGCCCCCCGGCCGCGGCCTCTCGCGATCCCACAGCGCCCCGCCGACGTTGCCTTCCTCGCTCGCCATCTTGACGTACACGGCGTCCGGGC
>JAJODA010001594.1:0-17401 GCA_021730345.1 Fusarium cicatricum | reverse complement strand
GTCGCGCAAACAATGATGGTGGAGCGGGCGATCGAGAACAACGCGGCCGGGTTGTGGTTTGGGGGGGTTCCATCGGCAGCGGGAGGGAGGACAGGGGCTGCAAACCGTCCTGTTTTGTGTGGCATCATGAGTTGCATTTGGCCGCCGTCAGATCCTTTCCGATTACCAGAACCCTGCTCCATGTGTCAACGACACGCGAGCACGGGCTTCAAACCGTCACGCTAATTGTGATTCGGAACAAACTCGCATAGCCACCACCAACATGACTCCGTTAGTGATTCGTTATTCGGCATGGTTCGGTTTCCATATAGACACACGTACCACGTGGAGGCATTCATGTCCCCTGAACCCATGCCCGGCGTCTTATGATAACCTTGTGCGATTTGAGCTGAAGACGTTGAATGCCGGGGATGTTTATTGGTGCTGGGCTTATAGCGAAGTCATGCCCGCTTACTCCGGAACCATTGGAAAGAGACCGTTCTGCTGATCTCCGGCCGACAGAGGTGACCACCCGTGGCTGACGGTAATCTGTTCAAAACCAGTAGCATATTGCGATGGGTTTGATGTTGAGCCGAGAGAAAGAGGCAGCAAGGTAAGAAGACGGAAAACACGGAAGATAGTCATCCGTTTCTCCGTGAGACGCTGTCAATACCTGCTACCTTAGGTACCTTCCATTGCCATGAACGCAACGTTATGCTCTTTCTTTCCCTGTGCGACGCAAGAGATGCTGCCAAAAGCTGTTGTGCGAGCTGCCAAACCTAAGAGCTGGAAAGAGCCTCCGATTGGCAAAAAAGCGGAGCCAGTAGATAACCCCTCTTCTCAACATCTAGGTAATCTACACTACTACACTTCACTTCAACTTCTCTTCAACTACTCTTCAATCCCCCACGCACATGGTCACAGCGTGCAATTAATTCTACGCGGCCTGACTACTCTTCGGAAACACTTACGATCTCACGTTGACGCAATCTCGTGGCAAGTTTTGTTTCGATTCACGCATCTCGCACAGGCCAATATCCCGCTCGGACTCATATCTTCGCAAGCCTAGACAAAGATGGACGAGTTTTGCAAGCCCCTCGGCCTCACCTACAAGCCCCACAAATACGGTGAAAACAGTCGTCAGAAACTGGGAGTCTGGCGCTTCTCGGATCGCCAGGACCAGACATCGGGTTATTGGGTCGTGTATGAGCCCTCTGAAGCCCTGGTGTGTTACATGTCAACTGACTTCCTCATAGCTTCGTTCATGGAGGCGCGTGGCGCGATCCTCAGAACACCGAAGACGATGCCAAGGAGACCATCAAGCGCGTCGTCATCTCGGGTGCTGTTGCGACCTTTGATATCTGCGGTTTCATCAGCATCGACTACCGGCTGTCACCTCATCCTGAGTTTCCTCAGGACTCGGCCAGCACTAGCAAGTCTGAGATTCGCGATGCTAAGCACCCCGACCACGTCAGGGACATCTGGTCAGCATTGAAATTCCTTCAGAACAACTACAGCCTCGAGAACTACATATTTGTCGGTCACTCGGCGGGTGCAACCCTCGGCTTCCAGCTCTTGATGGGAGATGATATTGTCGATGGACCACAAGTCCCCTTGCCTGTCGCCATCATTGGCGTTTCAGGCATCTATGACTTGGTTGGCCTAAACTCCAGGCACGATGGCAATTATGCCGGCTTCATCAAGGCCGCATTTGGCGAGGATGAGACTGAATGGACCAAGGCGTCGCCCGCACACTTCGGCTCAAGTTTCAAGGAGAGATGGACAGGTGGAAAGTTGGCCATTCTGGCATGGTCACCCGAAGACACCCTCATCGACGAGCCGGAGATTGATAACATGTCGGCTCTTTTGATTCAACACGGTATCAAGCCCGAGGTCCTCAAGGACCTCAGGGGCGAGCACGACTTTTTGTGGCAAGACGGCAGCCAGATTGCCCGTCTTGTCATCACCGCTTTGCACCAATTGCGCAGGATATAGGCAAGCTCGCACAGAGCAGTATTCAATTTAAACATTAACTGATCACTTTTGGTAAAGCGCTACTCTTTCAATTTTCCATTCGGATACGTCGCTTTGTACTTCTTTTCCGACCACCTTCGACATTTCACCACTGCCCTGCTGCTTCGATTTCCTGACCTTCATATCTTTGCCCGAAGAACCCAACCTGTCGAGGCAATCCGAGATGCCGTGACCATGGCGGCTCCGAGTAACAGCACTGTTCCGCCCCAGACCTGTGCCCAGACAAAGTTACCGCCTGACTTATCGATGATGGCGCCAGCGGTTGGTGCGCCAGCCAAGCTGGCAAACGCACAGATGGTCTGAATCATACCGAACCGGGTTCCCATCTTTCGAGGGTCTTTGGTTAGGCTGGCATTGGCTCCCACGAAAGTTCCCTGACAGGCACCGTTCGCAAATCCGAAGAAGACGGAAAAGACGTACATGCCTGTGGCCGACTTGACACCTATCCATGCATACACCATGACGCCAAGTCCAGTCATACCGATAATGAAGGTATTGATAGGACCAAGGACATTATCTGCAAGATAACCCACAATGGGCCGTGCGGGAATACTTAAAGCGTTGATGATGAGTAAAAGGCCGACAGCTTCCACAGATGAGAAGCCAATGACACTACGTGCATAGACATTGATCTGTATGCCCATGTCAGCAAGCGTCTTATATGGTAAGCTTGAGCAAGGAACTGTGGCTTACATAAAAGAAGCCAAAGTACAAGGCATAGAAGTTGAGAAAGGCGCCAAGGGAGAAGAGTACGTAAGGGAGTTCTCTGAAGGCTTCCCATTCTACCAAGGGGCCTGTCCTCCTTGGAGGCAAGTACGGCTTCAGTACAAGGTTGGCAACGATGCACATGGCAAGGGCGACAAATGCAGCACATCGAACAGCCCATGGAAACCCAATCTGGGGGATCAGATACTGCAAGGTAGCAGGGAAGATGATGGCTCCAACACCAGTGCCCATAGCTGCCAGGGCGAGAGCAAAGGCCTTCTTGTGTTTGAAGTACGAGCTGACGACAGAGACAGCGGGCATGAAGATGAGAGCGAGGCCAATGCCAGTACAGACACCCTGGGCGAGAAAGATTTGCCAATATTGGGTACAGAGACTGGTCATGAAGGATCCAAGCACGGCCAGGATACTACCGGCAGCGACGGTTTCTCGGGTGTATCCAGCATCGGCGAGACGACCAGCTGGGCCGCAGACAGCAAAGGTCAAGAAGGTCTGGCAGGAACCAATCCATGAAATTTGGGACGACGGCAATCCCAAGGTCTCTTCATAGTGAAGCTGGTACACGCCAAACGTGGCGGGATAACCCCAGGCCAGGCAATTGATCAGGAGGCCAGCAAAGACCTGGGACCAGGCACGAAACCCTCCATCGGGCGGATTGAAGTTATCCGGATCGAAGACTGGAGGCGGAGGGGCGTTTGTGTTGGAGATGGTGGGATTGAGTACCTGCTCTTGGGATGGTTCGGGGCATTCGCTGACGGGATATGACGACGAGGGTCCGCGGGCCGGCGTCTTTATTACATCGTTGCCAAACATTGTCGACACAGTGAAGCAATTGACGTGGAAGTATATTCCATTAGATGCTAGACGATGACCGGTCTGCAAGTCTTGGATAGACTCTGGGGTAGCAGGGACAATCAGTTACTGGAACTGATTTCTGGGGACAGCGGGCTCCTATATACGCCCAGCCATTATTAATTCCCTTGGCCGGAATTGGGTCCCTCATGCTACTGCGTATCAGTTAGTTGAAGGATTTTTTCTCATCGGGCACGCATCAATCCTTCTTCGGCCGATGTCGCGCCCCACATTGACGAACCCCTCCATATCGAGTCGCAGTACCTTTGTTTCTCTGAAATCTGGGCACTGTCCTTTGCTATGAGAGGTTGTAGATGACCAATCCCTATCTACTTGGGCGCCCTTCAATGACATTGGAGAGGGGAAGAGGAAAGGGGCGTCCATAGGGAGTCCATGACACTGGATCACTATTTCCGGTGGTGTTGTCCATGTGACTAATGGTTGCGCCTCCGTTTTTTACCCCAACAAAAGTCCAAATGCATGATGATAGCGTAATACGCACAGCAGCACAATAGTGTCCGAAAAGGTATTTGATAAATCGACCAATACCTTCAACTGACTACCAATTGAATGACTAAAGTTGAGAAGGCCCGATCAAGGCCAAAGGGATTGTCTTATGAGTCGAGGGCACAGATATCAACTCTTCTCTAGGGTAAGGTCGACTCCACTCGGTCCCCTCCGTCCCGCCGACAACCCCGATCCCCGCTCCGATGGCCGGGGACTACCTCCGGGGGCGGATGTCCGCGCTGCTTCTTGGGGAGCCAATGAAGGGCTCCGTAATCAGTCACGGGTGGTCGCGACCGGCGCCGGCGCACACACAATGAGAAGGAGATAAACAATAACATTGCATTGTTACGGGCCTCTTTCTGCATGTTAGTCCTCTTTTGATGCCTTGTCCAACCGGGGTTGCGCATGCGATGCAGTAACGGTGGTTGTATCGAGATGCGATTTCCGACATGATCGACATTTTAAGCATGCAGGATCACCAAACCAGAAGAAAGGTTTATACCGAAGTATGCATTTACTTATTCCCGGCCCTTCTTTCAACAAAAAAAATAGGGCCATCATGAAAGACCTCCCCAATCTGATCCTTTATTTTTGTCCATGTCCTCTTCGCGACCAACCCATAGAAATTTACCCCTCCATCACAAGCGCGGGGTAAAATGGGAAAAAAATTTGGAGGGAAGAACCGCGGATGACGTAAAAAAGCAACGACCTTGCCGACTCACGTGACACGGCTTCCCGGGATGTCCGACCAATCGGCTGCTGGATCGAGACCGCATCGGAGGATGGTGGAGCGGGAGCGGGACGCTAGCGCCCGATTTGCGGTAGGGGTGTAGGACAAGAACGGCGCCGCTGGCTGGGAGAAAGTCGAGATGAAAGGGTAAAAGGCATGCAATTGCGATGCAATGCGCCTTTGTATAAAGAGAGGCGATTTGTGAGGGAATTGGGCTGCGGGGTGAGTTTTTGTGGCTCATGCGATTGGGTTTGTGGTGCGGCCTCGCCGGCGGTGGAGCCCAGCTTCGGTTTTGAAGCATTGTCGCAATGCCTTCATCTCCAACAGCACGTTCGATGTCCAACGACCACGAGGCTAACATCAATCCAAAACCTGGGCAATGCGGTCGCATGACATTGCGACGTGGTCCGAAAGAGCTCTTATAAGCCGAGGTCGCCGGCGCATCACGAGAATTGTGCAACCCCTTGTAACACACTATCACACAGGTTACTTTGCAGTCGCTGAACATTGAACGGGTTGCGTAGAAATACGAACTACAATGAGCTATAGAAAATTCACAGTATAACAATAAAACCTGAAACAGACCGCGCCCTGCCGTCCCTTGTCCGCCCTTTTGCGCGACGAGTAGACAATTTCCACAGCATCCAGACGGGTTTCTTTTTTTGTCGCCCCATCTCTCTCCGCCTTGTCCTGCGCGGTTTGACAGATACACTTGAGAGCCCTCCCACATTTCCCTTTCCGTCCATCTGTCTATCCCCTGGGAAGTTTTCCAATCCTCGCGCCGAGCCTGCCTCCTATCCTTCCCTCCTCGCCCTTGCATTTTTTGGTCGCTCGCTTTGTTGAACAGCCATGGCGGCTCGATACACAAGCCCATGACAGCCTGAAGGATGGTCGATACCACCGCCAGCGCCGTTCAAAGCAAGAGGGAAAATCAGATGAAACGATAAGAGAACTAAAAAAGACACTCGACAACTCCCACATCTCTCCTTCTCCAAACGCCGTATAAGGAGTGTAATGGCCTGATGGCCGTCGTTATTACATCCTCCTGAAATCATCATGAGTGCCGCCTTCTCGCCAGCGAAACAGAACAAGATAGGAAAAATAACAAAGAAGAAAAGCGCATGTTGTTGATGCGCTGATGTGTTTCCATCCTGTTGCGCGACATGCACAAGCCAGTGTTGCGTCACCCAAATTGGCCTGACAAGGATAGTTGCGAGACTGGAAACAACGACTATGTATAGAGGCTGCAAGTGTTTCGACAATGCGCACTTCATTTGCAAAACGACGTATATGTTTCAAGGGCAACATCCAGAAGGCCACGCAGCAGGTAACTGTTGCGCCTACCGCTTGCGCTTCTTGGACTTGTCGGCTGTCATGGTCGCTGCGGCGATGGGTGCAGCGGGTAATAGAGCGGGTGGGACAACGGCGGGAACTTCATCCTTCTTGATGGGTACTCCCATGTGGCGACCGTATCGACCCTTCCGGCCGTTGCCCTCGTCCTCGCTGATACACTGGTCGGCAGACAAGCCGGCATCGCGGCATCGCCCGCAGGGTCTCTGCCTGTCGCAGCCCTTCTTGCTCTTCCTGCAACGCTGGCAGCGCGGCTTGGTGGAGAGATCGGGCTGATCATCCTCACCAGGAACAAGCGGCAACTGGCCAGTGGAAGCAATAGACTGCTTCCTCGATGGCGGCATAGATGCAGGGGACATTGGTCCGTTGGAGGCTGTAGGCAGCTTCTTGGGCTTGGTGCCATTAGAGGGACGTGCCTTGGGAGCCTTGATCGACGCCGACCTTGAGGTGGAGGCAGAGCTCTTGGGCTTGGAGGGCGCCTTGGCGGTCTTGACCGGCTTGCTCTTACCATTTGAGAGCAAAGAATCATCAGCGCCGTCCTCGTAGTCGGCATCGTCACCACTGACTTCGACGCTCTCAGGGGGCGGCATGAAATGCGCCTCAGTAGTCTGATAGACCTTACCGACGGCGCCTGTGGTATCGAGCTTCTGGCGACGGGCAGCAGGAAGCTCAGGCTCGCTCTCACTCTCGCCATCACTAGTGGCACCAGTAGAGGACGCGGCGTCGGCTCTACCGCTGAATGTATCATCGAGGGTCGAGGCAGATGTCCGGCCATGAGAAATGTTGGACATGTCGCCGAGTCGCATCAGCTGGATGGCAACGTCCTTATCCTCCTCAGACATGCAGCTACCGACGGTCGGGTCAGGAGTGGGAAGAATGCCCATCGCACTGCCATTGCTAACATACCCGATGCTACCGCGGTTGCGACGACCATCCTGTCCCGGTGTTGTGTACATGTTGGAGTGCGAGACTCCATTGCTGTAACTTTGCGGTGACTGCATGGGTCGCGGGTTTGTAAAAGGATTTTGGTGCGGCGCAACGAAAGGCATGACCGGACGATGAGGCTCAGCACGACGGACGGGAGATACGGACGGATTCGAAGTCGCCGCAGGCATCTGAGGTGGTGCAAACAGGGGCAATTCCTGTAGCCCGACGTTGTCAGTCTCTTGAGGCCGCCTTGATGAAATGGCGGTCTCCACTTACCGAGCTTTCGAACTTGGCCCTCTTTCGACGACCACCCTCAACAATGTTCTCGACGCTGATGTCAGTTGTGGGCAGCTGCTCTTTGTTCTTGCCAGATGTCGAGCCGTTCTCGTCGGCGCTGCTGTAACCCGTTATGCTATCGCTGTAGAGCTCAGTGTGACTCCGGGCGGCCGAGCCCCGGTTCCTGGATGAGCGAGAGCGGCCCTTCATGCCGTTCGTGCTGGCAGAAGCACTCCTCCGACCGCGAGGAGCATTAGGAGAGGGGCTTCGCTTCCGCGATGGTGAGCGGGAGCTTGGTCTGGAAACGTCCTGCGCAAAGCGCTGGGCTGGTTGGGCGGGATAGGTATTGTCACCGTAGTAGGCGTGAGCGCTGACGGAGGCGCTGTGGTAGGGTTGGGGAACGTAGGCGGCCGGGTTCACCGGAGGCTCCTCAATGACCCTGACATAGACAACCATGTTGTTGCGAAAGTTCTCATAGCGAGCAATGAGGGTGTTGCCATGTTGGTCTTCAAAACTGACTCCCTTTGACCCGGTTGGACCCGAGTACAGGCCGTAGAAGTTCTTGACAGTGGTCACGATCGAGTCTGTAGTATCGTGAGGGTATATTTGTACTCGCATGGGCAAGCGCGCGCGATATTGGGGAGAGTCGAGAAACAAGAGCTCGAATGCGACGTTCTTGGGAGTCGCTATCTGTTGAGGTGAGACACTGCCACCGTTGGAGGAGACCCCGGAAGCACCGATAGCGGTGTTTAGCGGCGACATGGAGGCCATTGTGTCAATGTATGTGATATCTGGGCGTTTCAATGAAGATGGACGTGGTGAATAGGGAGGAAAGGTATGGGATGTAGTTGGGGAATGTCGGTTGCGGGCTTTGACTGGGATAGACTAGGCCCTGGTCACGGCAGGATCGCTCAACAGGACGCTCAATAATCCAGTCAGTGGCCGAGAGCCAGAGAGCAGAGACGAGACGAATGTACGAGGAGGATGCCGAGCTATGGATGGAAGATCAATAAAAGATCACCATCCGGAGCGTGGGCGGTAAGCGCCGAGTCTTGTGTGCGTGTGTGTGGTAGTGTTCTCAGGGCTTGACTTGCGGTGCGGATGACGACGATGGGGGACGGACGGTTCTCGTTGAAACGACAGCGGCGAGGAGATGGGCGACCTGGTGTGGATTCTGAGGCGGATTAGCAACTGACGAAGCCCCTGAGAACAAGCGAAGCAGCTGAGATGGCGATGGACAGTTATCCTCAAGGAGAGAACGGGCAGGACAAGTGCCGGGGTGAACTGGCGCTGCTTGGACGGGGACGAGGCATGGAGGAGAGCGGTCATGGACATGAGGGCTCAGGACCGAAGGGGGATGATCCGGGGCCTCGAGATTGGGTCTCGATAGGGATCGCGCATGATGATACAAGCGATGGGACTCACCAGAGAGGACTTGACTTGGGTTGAGATGGTTGTGGCGGCGTTGAACAGTTGGGAGGAGGGTGTGCATGAGGAAAAAGAGGAGCCAGGCGAGAGACGTTGAATCGATTTTGTCCCGTCGCTGCTTGGACTGGACTCACTAACACGGACGGGCTGGCCCCAGGTCTGTCAAGCGTTAACGTCCCCTGAAGACGGCCTGGAGAGTAGGTCGCCAGACCACTGGAGGCGGCCATCCACAGTGCATGATGACCTGTAGTTACAGCACCTCCTGCTCCTGATTCAGGGAGTGGAGGTCTCCTGGCTCCGGCGCTCCATGAGATTGGACCAGGGCTTGCAGGGCTGGTTGGTCGGCTTGCCCTGAATCGATTGACCCATTCATCATCCATTGCGGTCGGTACCTCACCCGAACCTGCATTCACGGCTGTGTATTTATTCTGTACCTACACTGGCTATTGTCTTGGAAACACTCAATAGAGAGCAGCATATGCTCAAGCAGAGCCTGCGCTTACTTTTTGGCACCGTCTGCGTTGAATGCTGTTCCAGGGCAAGACTAGGCGCATTCTCGACTCCTCACAGCGAACACGGGACGGGAACCTTGAAAAGCGGATGCGGCGGTGCTGTGCGATGCGCAGCGGCAGCGCAATAAAGACGACATGAGTGGAGGGTCGCTTCAAGCTGTCGGGTCCCTTCTTTTTGCGCGCGCGCGCACATGCTGTCGCAAATATATTCTACATATTCAAACGATGTTAGAAGTACTCAAGTCGTCTTCTCTAGATCTGAAGTCTGCGCTTCTCCCCTCGTTGTCTCTGAAACTCGAGCGGGCGGGCGGCATACCTATCTCAGAGGTTGCAAGGGCCCGGTAGTCAGATGTCGATCCCGGCAAGCAAGGCGCATACTTTGTACGGTGATGATGAGCCTACGCATGGTGCCTAGGTGCGTATCTTGCTCATCGTTTGTCGCAAGACGCAACCTCTGGGCCACAAGGTTCAGGGACAGAGCAGAGGTAATGCGCCCGCTCGCGCTGCGCTCTTGACTCTGTCAACTGATATATATGATGGATTACATCTTTTGCTCTGTCCATAACTAACTTACCTATTGATGGGATCACAGTCTACTGCAAGCAAGCTGCAGTCTTCAGTTGACTTGTCCAGTTCGGCGGACCCTTGGACCTGGCTTGGCTTCCATCCTTTCCTTTCCCTCCCGAACATCCGCTGGAGCGTCACTCTCCGACCGACCACTCGCGATCCATCCGCTCCTAGCGACATGTCCCATTGCTCCAAAGGCGGCCCTAGTTGGGCTAGACGCTGGCGCCCAGCGGCCAACAACCATGACCGCGCCCCCAAAAGATCCAGCCCGGCCCCCTCTCGATCCTCTACTCTACCTCTGACAGTTCTTGTGACTCTTGACGACCCTCACCTCCAGTCCGAATGTGGTGGGGGGTGACGGTCCAAGAGAGAAAAGCAACGGGTTGTGGTTCCCGCTAGCTTGAGCTACTATTCGGGAGAGAAAATCTTGGTGAATCGCACACGTATCGGCGACGTCGTTGAGAGCAACTTTCAGGGCCTGCAGTCACACACACGCACACGCACATAACTTAACCATAATGCCTCTGGCACCCTAATGGGGAGTTTTGGCTACGTACAAGTCTTGGCGGGAGAGCCCGGTGCGACTCCAGTAAGGGCTGATTGGGGAGCTTCCAGCATCTACGGCGCAAGATCGCAGAGTTGAAGCGCAGAATTGATTCACTGGACTTGCAACTCGACAGCCCGTGGGCCCAATGGCTATTCTAGCCGCAGTAAAGAAGTCATTGAGCGGCAATCAGCTCTCAGCAGGACCACGACAGACGAGCTGAGAGCTTGTTGGTTACGGCCCAGACAGCTCTGAGCTGATGGTTGCAAGACATTGACAGCCAATCGTTGGCCTTGATGGTCGGCCAAGCTTGGTCAGGTCAGGTCGGAACAGAGCTCCGTTCTATCTAAAGAGCAGATGAATGAGTGATGCGAATCTTGGACAATTAACAGGATCCAGAGCTCTTGTCAGCTTTCTGCAAACCTAGAAGCAAGAGGAGAAAGGGGTTTGGCCGGCGACAGCTAATCATTCATCTACAACTTTGCGCTTCACAATTAACGACTTGGAGGGACAATGCGCTTAGCTTCTGGATATTCCGAGACAATAGAATCCAAGCGTGAAATAGCCCAGCCAGCCTCGCGGCCCATGGTTCCCCAGGGGGCAATAAAATGGGTAGAAAGAGGCCCTGTTTTTTTGCACTGATAGATATCGATGGATCACTCATCTCGCCCAGTGCTTCAACTTCCGCTGTCATATGATAAACCCTCGTTCGACGCCTGGACCTGGGCGATCAACCTCCCTGACCATTGCCTGAGGAGGGGGGTTTCATCCTTGACCCGTCCAAGCAGCATCGAGACGAAAGGCTCGTGGCGCACAAGGCAGAGGGTGAATGGGATCGAGGATTGGAGCTTGGCCACACGCTGGGCTTGTGTTTTGTTTCAGCGCGAGACCAAAAAGACGCGCACACGGCGTGGACTGGATGGAACCATGCGATAGCACCACGGTCGCTTTCGCGGCCGCGAGAGCGCTCCAACCAGCAACTCAGGCCGAAGTGTTATTTACGGGGTTGGCCATGGATCTTGTGAATATCTTCTTCCATGTATCGGCTTGTAAGAGCCAGATCGTTATGGCGTCCATGGATCCATGGTGGTGGAGTAGTTGGACCCTGGTATGGTGGCCGGCCGTATCTCTGCTCAGACCGCATTCAAGGGCCTGCAGCGATACTGTGTGCCCTTCTTTTGCCTCCTCCCTGGCCGTTGGTCTCTCGAACCAGACAGGCTGTCAGTAGAGGAACCAATATCAAGATCATGGACCCCTGCAAGGACGACCCGGGGAGGCACGGCACGGTATCGGCAGACGAGGCATCTTGGACCCGTGACTTGACTAGACCGAGCTACTGTACTGCCTGTACTCTGTACTGTGTATACGGGGCCAACCGGACCCTTGCCACGCGATGCGATTCACAGATGCGCTGCGCAAATGCCATGGATGCATGTCTTTACCGTGGTCGTCCCTCTCCGAGACTGAGAGCATGATCTTCTTTTCTTGCGCCTCTCGGGCTGGACTCGCTGACAGTTTGCGCTACCAAGAATCCAAGAAGAATCATCAATGCGCCCATCATCTTTGCGCGTGCCGTGGGGTTACATCCAGAGGGGGAACAGAAAGGATGCGATGCGCCCATCAACATCAAGCATGACGCTTGTGCGCACGCTGTCACCGCCCCGCCCTGAGGTGTCCTATCCACGTTTGGGTGCGCTGGCGCTGGCGCAAAAACTCCACTGGTCAACAACAACAGAAAAAAAACAAGATGCGACCAAAGGAGAGCTCTGTTGGCCGAATCAGAATTCGTCGCAGCCCAGCTTGTGCCGGGTCCCTTGTGGTCGCTTCATCTCTTTTTGTCTCGCCCTCTGCGCGCCGATTCTGCGCCCAGAGCTGAACTACCCGTGACAAGCGAGATAGAGATAATAACTTCATCAGGTCCGTCCTCGCTCGGACCGGGGCCCAACTGATTTGCGCTCCGGCCCAGTTATTAATGACATGTCGAGCGCGCACACTCAAGTTACGGTGTACTACGTATGCATCTGATGGCCATGCATGCACTTTGCGCCGCCGGACTGTGTCAAGAATGTGATGAAGCGGCATATATTCTGTTCGAACCCCATCATCTCGGTACTAAGAAGCGGATTGCGCCCAGGCCATTTCACGAGATTGCGTCTCTTGCCTCATCTCTCGGCACGGCGCAGACAAATCCCACTTCTCTGGCATGTGTGGCGGTCGCTAGATTTGTGTGCGTATCGATGCGCCCAACGAATTCATCGGCCATTGGCACCCGTTGTTTCCCGTGCGGATTTGTCGCATTGGCATAGATCAGGTGAGGCGAAATCGCTCAAGACAGTCGATTGCGATCGCCCTTTGACGAGAATTTAAATCGACTATCAAGTGTTGACTACGGTACATATGCGACACCGTTTTAGCAAAGCAGAAAGAAGCCTGCGCATTACGGTCCAGTCGTTTGCCCATCAAGGGACGTTGAATCTTGCCACTCTCATGGTCCAGGGTTGGATGCGACAGACCATTGTCGCACACTCTTAGCGCTCGACTCAGCAATTCACCTTGATAGCAGTCATACGGGGGAGGGAAAATATGACCAGCTAGGCACTGAATGCCTGTATATTTTATAGAAGCTGAGGCAAGGTTATTTGATTGTTTGTACAGTAGGCTGACTTTGAGACAAGTACGACATATCGTCACAAGGCCACCCTTACGGAGTCAAATGGGAGCACGGTTATGAGTGCTGGTGTTTTCCTTCACCTGACAAGCAGTCTGATACAGTATTATCAGAGAACTAACTGCGCCGATTCGTGCTGGCCAGCATTCTCAAGCTATGCAAGGCGCGCGCCGCCCATCCCGCCGACCTGGACGGGGCATTGCGACACTGAACAAACCAGGGAATCTGGGGAACGAGGGCGCTCCGTCATGATGGAATAGGATGTCGCCTGGATGATTCTGACAATGTCACACCATCGCACGGTTGGGAAGGTAAGAAATGGTGGCGTAGAGCTGGTTTTGGTGCAGTTTGCGTGGCGGTTCAAGAGGGGCGATGCCATCCACCCTTTTGATGACGGGTGGACAGACAGGGCGCTTACCGCAGCTGTGTACGGATTCCTCCCTTGTTCGTTATTTGGCGAATTAATCATGATAGAGAAGCTTATGCCCTCTTCAAGAGTAATTGGGGCTGTAATTGACAGCAATCGTGCCCATTGCGGAAGCTGGATGGAACAATCCAAGTCAAATTCCTCGGCTCCCTTGTCCTGGGTGATTGAGCGTATTCCAACATTAGGCGAAGACCTGGCCCCTGCGCAAGCAAAACGAGTGTCTCGGTGGTCTCGGACAACACTGTGGAGGCCAAGCTACCCCTAAAACTGGTTTGCGACGAGATCTCGGCAAGATCGTGACGTCCTGGATGGTTGGATGACACAGGTGTTTGAGAGATGCCGTTAACTTTGAGCCGGGACAAGTCACGTGAGTCCGCGGCTAGCTCGTGAGACCAGCCTTGCAGAGACGACGCGGTCAAGGTTAGTCAAGAATTATGGACGACAACGAAGCATTGCTCAGCGTCATTGCAAGAAAAAGACCCCAGAGTTCGTTTGTGAGCAAGCGACACCCATCTCTATGTTTTTCTGTGGCGTGGCCCCCCCCCCAAATGTCTCAAAAAGCTCGTCAAAGACGTCAACGTCTTGAAAACCTCTTGACGGGAGACGTGACGAGAAACGGTGCTGACTCAATGAGGTCTAGCCCCACCCGATCAGGCCTGGTGCGAACAGGTTCCTCCCGAAATCCGTCATCGCCCTGACGACTGAAAAGAACGGGCACCCTGACCAATCAGCGAGCTGTGCACAGCATGCCTCCCACCCAGAAGCGCGGTGGAGCCAGCTTTACAGAGCTCTCCCTGCGCTAAGGCGCCTAAAATAAGATGTCGTACCTGGCGTCGGCGCTGCATAAACAAACAAACAAAATCTCATCTCGTTGGTAAAGAGTGGAGCAGACCGGGGTCCTCACCCCAATCAAGCCACAGCTTCTAGCGACCTTTCAAGGCACCGCCAGCCGTTGCCCGTTGCCCGTTGCACAGCTACGGGGGTCAAAGCAATGCGTTTGCCAGGCCCAGCTTCTCGGAGTGCCTTTATTATTCTGGCATCGCCTTGACTTGTCTCTGTTTCTGTTTTGTAACTTTCTTCTTCAACACAAGAGCGACTCTTGGTGATCAACCAGTCGCCCATCTCGCCAACACCATCGTTCCATCCGAGTCAACCACCCTGGCTTAATTTCCCCAGTCCAAGCCCACCCTGGGTGCCCGAGCCCCTAATCTCGCCAATACGCGCAGGCTCAAGCTACCTACCTTTCTCCCTCGTCTCTGGCAAGAAGAAAAAACAACAAAGACGATTTATCGTTGTCACTTCACTTCAGCTTGTCCCCATCATATCGTGGTTGAGGCAGCTTGAAGTAGCGATATCGTCTACACGCGCAAGGCAGCAGATATTGCCAGAACAACAACGGAGAGAAATCACGTCTACTAGGCTCCCGTCGCCCTACCAACTTACTGAGCTGCATCTTACATGATATCTTCGACGCGACAACAGCAACTCGAAAGCATCATTCTTGCCCTGACGCATGCTCGAAGCGTAATTCCAACAACATTATAAGCAACGCCTCGTCCGCATCAAACTGGGTTTCTTGAACCTTCTAGACTAAATTCTAGTCCTCAACATGGACGCCAGGGTACGTTCGTTCTTCATGTTTTTCCATGTCTGTCAGCTTGTGGCATGACTTTACAGCCGCCTCTCCCTTGCATACCAATGCAGGACTAGCTTGTTTATTGTGAGCTCCTTGCTAACGCCGCGCTTCTGCAGCCATTTCGACCTCGCGGCGCCGAGAATGCCCCCCATCTTCATCAACGACACAAATCGACCGGTAACCTGGCTACGATCGCCTCAGCGGCAACGGGTGGCCTCCGCGGTCCCGCCAAGCGAGCTGCGTTCGGCGACGTCACGAATCTGAGCAAACAAGTCGGCCAGACACGCGATGAAGGCAAAATGATCAAGGTCAACGCTTCAAACACCGTCTCCCAGGGCCATGTTCCTGCGGCTGTGAACAAGGAGAACACCGTCCATACCAAGGAAGCGTTTTCCCGCCCTGCGCAAAGGCCATCGGGCCTCGCCCCTAGCTCACGACCCGCACTCGAGAATAAGACCTCGGACGCGAACAGAAAGACGACGCGCAGCGGACTGCACGAGACTGCTGGCCACTTGTACGTGAAGAAAGACGCGCCCGTCGCGACCAAAAACTCGAATGTCTCTTCAACGCAGAACGTACCTGCCCTCCAACCACGTCACTACAAGAGCCAGCCCCAGCTCAAACAACAACAGCAGTCGCAACATCTTCATCAACAACCCAGCCTGCGACGCACCCAGAGCAAGCAGCTCGAAAAGATCGCGCCCAAGCCGGATGCCGCTGAGCTGGGCTACACGGGCGCAAACGCCGCGGCAGTGCCCCTGGAAGAGGTTGAATACCCATACGATCACGCCGCCTACCTTGACTCACTCTATCTCCCCATCGAAACCGGTGTCGACCTAGACGCGCCCCAAAAGGAAGAGTATCCCGAGCTACCTTCCAAGCTACCTGAGATCTCCGAGGAGGAGCCTGTGGTGCCCGTTGCCTTCGAAGAAGGCCCCCTCCCTGTCATGTCGGAGCCGGAAGAGTGCTGGGATGAAGAAGACGACGAGGATTTCGACGACCAGGACCAAGCATACACGACGGCGCATTCGTTCCGCTCCCGTGATTTGACTACTGGAGGGGCTACCACCATTGTCCCGCCGCGTGTGACTGCACGCGTGCAGCGCGAACTTGAAGAGGCCCGCGAAGAAGTCGAGCGGACCCGCACCGAGGATGAGATCGAGGAAGAAATGTGGGACGTCAGCATGGTTGCCGAGTATGGCGACGAGATCTTCGACTACATGCGAGAACTCGAGGTATGTGACGAGCATTTGCGTGGCGTAGAGGCATGAGACTGACGTTTTGCACAGATCCGTATGCTTCCCAACCCTCACTACATGGACGTCCAGACCGAAATCCAGTGGTCGATGCGATCGGTTCTCATGGACTGGCTTGTGCAGGTTCATAACAGATTCGGCCTCCTGCCCGAGACGCTGTTCCTGACCGTTAACTATATCGACCGTTTCCTTTCCTCCAAGATCGTGTCAATTGGCAAGCTTCAGCTCGTCGGTGCCACGGCCATCCTCGTGGCCTCCAAGTACGAAGAGATTAACTGCCCATCGCTCGGAGAGATCGTTTACATGGTCGACAACGGTTACACTGCTGAAGAGGTGCTCAAGGCAGAGCGCTTCATGCTTAGCATGCTCAGCTTTGAGCTGGGTTGGCCTGGTCCGATGAGCTTCCTGCGACGCGTGAGCAAGGCCGACGACTACGACCTTGAGACTCGCACGCTCGCCAAATACTTCCTCGAGCTGACCATCATGGACGAGCGATTTGTGGCCACGCCACCTAGCTTCGTTGCTGCCGGTGCACACTGTTTGTCTCGACTCATTCTCAAGAAGGGTGACTGGGTATGTAAAAGTTGTTGAGTCTGACCTTGAATATGTCACTAACACACGATGCAGACTAAGCAGCATGTCCACTACTCGGGCTACACCTGGACTCAGTTGAAGACGTTGGTCACAATGATGATCGAGTGCTGCGACCGGCCTCACATGCACCACGCGGCTGTCTTTGAGAAATATTCAGACCGACGTTATAAGGAAGCGTCTCTGCTGGTGCAAGCTGCCCTAGACGCTGGCTTCACTCTCCCTCACCAACTGGAGCCTGTCCGAAGAGAGTCATCGCAGGAGGCGTATCGCGATAGCAGTGCCGATGTGCCATATTCGCATGGCCATCTCGTCCCTATCGAGGGCTGAATGCTTGCCATGGAGGACCGGTTGGCACATTGCGGTTGAGTGCGACAACACTCGCTGTGGTGTG